>JAOTON010001708.1:0-262632 GCA_034440635.1 Lepas anatifera
TGCCAGAGGATCAGCATTGTCGACTAGACTTACTGTTTTTTTCTGAAGTATGTTTAGTCTATGGAGCCTGGGAGGGAAGGTAGAACCCCACGCCTGCAGTCCAAAATGTCAAGTGGGGAGAATGAGTGCATAATATAAAGGAGAGAATAACATGATGACCAGGCTTAAGATTGTGACGAGTCCGAAGGATTAGACCAATGTTTTGCGAGAGATAGTGTTTTTTACAGTTCGGATTTGTGGTTCCCATTTAAATTTCTTCGTCAATAAGAATCCCTAGATATTTAACCTTCGCTTGCCTGCAAATAGGTTCACAATTTAAGGAGACATTGATGTTAGGTTGATCAGCGGAGTTAGAGAGAAGTTGGTAAGCACTCTTTTGGCATTAATGGAGAGCCGATTTGTAGACAGCCATTGTGTTATTTTTGGTAAATTATCGCTGATTTTGTCTCTGCAGATCAGACTAACATTTTGGGCCGAGAAGATGGCAACTGTGTCGTCCGCAAATTTGAGGAAATTACAGCCCTGGGCACTAGTGACAATATCATTAATCCATAATAAGAAGAGGGCTGGACCAAGGACCGATCCCCCGTGGTACGCCATGACTGATACCTATAGGAGCCGATGAAAAAGTGGAGGTATACTTTAGTATCTGGGTTCGGTTTTCGAGATAGGATTGGAAGAATGCTAGTGAAGAATTTCTGATGCCGTAATAAGCTAATTTCTTTAGGAGAATGTGATGGTTTACAGTATCAAAAGCTTGAAAAACCTAGGTAGATGGCTGCACTAATTTCTTTGTTTGAGAGAGAGGAAGTAACATGATCAATGGAGAAGAGAGACTGGCATGAAGGAACTGTGAAATTTTCTAAAGCCAAATTGGATTTTGTTCAATATGTTATTAGCTGTGAGGTGTTCTGTTAACTGAGCAAAAACAATTTTTTCTAGAATTTTAGAGAGAATATTGAGCGAACTGACGGGACGATAATTTTTAAGAGAGACGGGTCACCAGATTTATAAGTGGGAACCACAACTGATTTTTTTAAACGCTGCAGGGAATTTTCCAGAGGCAAGACATGAATTATAAACATGGAGCAATGAAAGGGGAAAGGGAACCTGAAATCTGTTTCAGTATCTTTGGTGTGAGGTATCAGATTTAGCAGAGGGAGCTGGTCAGATCTTGAATTAGGCCTAGAATGCTGGTGGGGTTTAGGGAAAAGCTATCTGCAATTTCAGGATTGTTTTCCATATAAGTCATAGAATCTATGTTTGTCTGGGTAATCTTTTTGTCCAAGTTGGATGCTGTGGAGCCAAAAAAGGAGTTAAACTTGTCCGCAATATCCTCCGGGAGACGTAATTTCTCTATTTTCAAAATTATAGAGGGAGGGTAGATTTGCCCTCTCTTGCTTTTTGTGAAACCAGAAAGAAAAGTGTTTGCAAAAGCTAACAGGGTTAGATTTATGTTCGTTGAGCTTGCGCTAAAGGTAGAGTTTCTTAGATGTCCTTATAACACTGTTCAGGCGGCTTCTGTAAATTTTATACTGGTGCTTGTTCTCATTAGTTGGATTACCGGATGACTGTTTGTAAAGTTCATTCTTTTTATTGATACTTTTCACTTATGCAAATGAGATCCATGGCTGTTCCGGTGTCGCGGGAGGATGTGGCTGACTCCCGTCGGAGGCTCACCGGATCGTCGTCCATTTTAAGACAGCAGCCAAACATTCAGTTCGTCATAGGCTCTATGAGGAGCGGTTCAAATCGAACCCGATCCAGGACGAGGGCAGTGAAGTGGCGGCAAAGAAGCTCTTTTTAAACGAAAACCTGACGGCATACCGCCATGCTGTGTTCATGGAGCTTTGCAAAGAAAAAAGGCGCTCGGGAAGCGCCCATTGCGTATTCTCCAAGGACGGGAAGTGTTTTGTAAGCTAAGACAGCATGGTTGCAAGACCAGAGTGCCAGACTTTGAAACGCTTCGTGATCTATTGATGCGATACCTAAATGTGACGCAATGGACCTCGCGCACTACAAGCTTCAGGCTGTTTTCACACTGCTACTTACGGTAGGATGGAGTCATTTGTCCTCACTGTACCTTTGGTACTGTGTTGGATATAGCTGATTTCTTCTTTTGTACTTTTCTTGGTTTGCAAATGCTTTTACATTTAAAACCTAGGGTCATGACACGATGTAGAATTGTATCGTTAAACTGTAGGGGATTGGGTGATTTTAAAAAAGCGAAAGGATGTTTTTTATGGAACTGCGAAAACATAACGCAGACTTGATCTGTTTGCAAGATATCCATCGTTTCTAAAGGAAAAGAGAAATACTTCAGAAATGCTTGGGGTAATCATGAAATTATTGCTGCACATACGAGCAACTCCCGTGGAGTTGCAGTTTTGACTGGGAAAAACCAAGAGTTAACAATTTCGGAAGTTGAACTGGATCCCAACGGTATTTTATTTTCTGTAAAATTAATGTAGCCGATACCGTGTTTCTGCTGGTTTGTTGTTATGGGCCAAATGATGACTCACCAGACTTCTACAAAGATCTTAGTAGTCTGATCATTGCCAAAAACGAAAACATGCTACCTCCTGATATTGGTAGGTGACTTTAATCTGGTTATGGATCAAATATTGGACACTCAAAACTATTCTCGGGAAAATAATCCAAGAGCGAAACGTGCCTTGCAGAACATGGTTTAGAAACATGAGCTTGAAAGATATCTTTAGAGTGCGCAACCCTAATGTAGAGCGTTTTTACATGGAGACGCAATAAACCAGTAATCAAACAATCTCGACTCGATTTCTTTTTGGTTTCTACAAGTCTAGCATCGTGTGTGGAGAATACTGATATCATTCCTGGGTACCTTGTACTGACCATTCCATTATCTTTTTGGATCTGACAATCGACAATCAGAGCCGAGGAAGAGGGTGGTACAAATTTAATGTGTCCCTTTTACGAGATTTCAGGTAACGTTAACAGGATTAATCATGCCTTTTTTAGAAATAGTCGACCAATATGCAGTTCCAGTGTACTCCAAAAAGCATAGGTATAATACAAAAAATTTCTGATAGTCTAGCTTTTACAATCCGAGGACCCCCTCTTATGCGAGACTCTTATCTTGAAAACTTAGAACGGAGACAATCTCGTACAGCATTTCGAAGGCTAGAGATCTCAACATCCGCGAAAGGAATCTTTCAGTTAAGATTCAAGCTCTTGAAAACGACGAAAACTTGTTTTTGGATGCATGTCTTATTTAACTTAGAAAAGCGTCAATATAGGTCAAAAACAATTGCTTCGCTACATGTAAATGGTTCAACTTTGAAAACTCAGGGAAAAGTTATAGACGCTTTTTGTTGCTCATTTCACAGCCCTCTTTACTCAAGGAAGTGAGCCCCAAATATCCGACATGATAGGCTACTTACTAAAGGATGCATTTTCGACATTGACTCAAAGTCAAATAAGCTGGTTAACGGAACCTGTCACCCCTAAAGAACTTGGTACCCGTTTAAGAAGGATGAAAAACTTAAAAATGCCGGGTTCAGACGGATTTCCTGCAGACTTCTACAAATTTTTTTGGTCTAAGCTACGACCGTTTTTGATTCGCTTATTCAATTATTGCGCAGCAAAAGGAGAACTACCCTCACACTTCGTGAGGGCATAATCTGTCTCGTTCCTAAGAAAGGGGAAAACCAAAATATAATCAAAGGTTATAGGCCTATAACACTGTTAAATGTATCCTATAAGATCATATCCGGTGTTCTCGCAAACCGATTAAAAGAAGTTTTGAGCTCCTTAGTCAAAGGGTGATCAAACCGCCTTTCTTCCAGGGAAATTCATAGGTGACAATACGAGACTGGTGTATGACCTGATGCATGAGCTGAACAGAACAAACGAGGAGGCACTTTTATTCGCGATCGATTTTGAAAACGCCTTTGACTCGATGAGCTGGCGATTCATAGAAGCGTGTTTAACTGTGGGAAAATTTCCAGTGAATATCATACAGTGGTTTAAATTACTTCACACTAAAATTTTCGCGCGACTTACTTACAATGGACATCTGTCTCAACCAATTCAACTGAAGCGCTCTTGTAGACAAGGTGACCCAGTAAGCTGTTATTTGTTTATATTGGCTTTGGAGCACTTGCTCGACCGAATACGGCAGAACAAAAATGTTGGGGGCGTAAAGATAACTGGCAATGAGTTAAAGCTTGCGGCATATGCCGATGACATAATCTGTCTCTTGGACGGTAATGTTAACAGCATTCGTGCTCTTTTTCACGATCTGGGCACTTATTCGAAGTTTTCAGGACTTCATCCAAATGAAGCTAAATGCAAAGCTATTTGGATTGGGAATAAACATAACTCTTTGCGAATTCGCGCCTTAGAGCGATTGAACTTTGGTTTTTCTACGGTAATATCGCTGCGAGTTCTTGGAATAGTTTTGGGGAGGACCTAAGTAACATTATTTAACTTTGAATTATGCGGACATTTTCCCCAAAGTTCAAAATCTTGTCAATATGTGGAGGTTCCGTAGCCTTACGACCCTTGGTAGAATTACTTTTATCAAAACATTAATAATACCACAACTCACGCACATATTAACCGCCCTGCCATAAAGCCAGATTCGTGCACGTTGAGACGCTTGAAAAGAGAACTTTTTCACTTTTTTATGGGGTGGGAAAAGTGAAAAAATCAAGAGAAAGACTGTTGTCAGAAGTATTAGTGATGGTGGTCTGCGCATGTTGGATTTAGACCACTATATCAATGCTTTAACCCGCGCCCCACCGGGGGTCCGGGCGCCACCTTCGCCCCACCGGGGGCCATCGATGGCCCCCCTCTAACTCCGGAAAATATGGGCGTTAGCGCAAATCTGCAAAGTGCAATAGAAAGCTCGCGTGAATTCAGTAAGAAATTACTTCGCATGTTTTAGTGCTCAGGTCAATGGTTTGACCTCCAGAGGTCAAATTAGGTCAAGATCGGCTATTTTCACTCAAATATGCAATGATTAAGCAAACTGGTCATAACTCTTATGTCATTAGAGCTATTGAGGCCTGGTAAAGTACATTTGATAGGAAATTGCCAGTACTTTTTCCGCTATGTGAAACGTAAAGACCTCCCGCCAGTGGTTTGATCTCCAGAGGTCACCTCGTAACCTAATATGACCTGAGGTCACGAAAGGTCACAAAGTGACCTTGTCGTATAGCAAATGAAAGCCAGTGACAAGACAAACACGATGGTGTTTGTTTCACCGCTCTAGCCTAATTAGGTCAAAGGTTATTGTCAAAATACTCTTTTTGACCCCTGGTGACCTTGGATGACCTTGGAAAAGTTAAAGGGTAAATATGACCCCTGGGATCCGTGAAAGAGTGTCCAAAAACGCTGTTCTGAGCAGTCTGAGTATTTGCAATCATTTTTGTAGCTTTTATATCATGAAACAGCTTTTCCCCATGCTTTTCCAATAGGAGAGGTCGCCTCGTGACCTGACCTCAGGGCACGAAATCGAAAAATCCCGGATATACACCTTGTAGACCCTGGAGGGGTCATGAAGTGTAGGAAGTTTCAAATTGATCGACTTTGAAATGTAGCTCTTACAGAGCTCTAAAGTTGAAGTGAGGTGACCTTGGTTGACCTCGTCTGGTGACCTGACCTTGGGTGACCCGGGGTAAAAAAATTCAGGGATGATGGGAAAATGATTCAGTGAGAGGTAGAGCCCTCAACCGCGGTGCTGCGCCTCGTCGTTTTTCTGTTATCCCGGAAAAACCTTTAGGGGGGCCATCGATGGCCCCCCGGTGGGGGCGAGGGTTAAAGGCTTCATGGGTTAGAAGACAACTTGTCTCAGCACATTCTTGGACTGTGCTTTTCATTAACACCATATGTAAAGACAACACAATCTGGGAATGGAATTCCAAGTCACTTTCCATGCATGCGTTAACAATTAACAATGAATTTTGGAAGAAAGTGCTCAATGCATGGGCCGCTATCCAAAAGGTATATCCTATTGTCCAGGAAGAACATTTGGCTACTGGTTTATGGTTCTCTGACGCTACTGTTCGTTATCAAACGTCTCGGCTCAATCACTGGTACCGAAAAGGCATTCTAAAAGTAAATGACCTCCTTGATGAGAAAAGAAACTTACTGACATTTGCAAACCTATGTGTTAAATTTCAAATGCAAGGGAATTTGATGGATTATCTGACCCTGACCTGGTCTCTGAAGGCCGAGGTAAAGCAGGAACTGGGCAAGCAGCGTTTGCCGAGCCCATTGGTCCACCCGATAATATTGTTCGCTCTTACAAAAACTAAAGGAGTAGGACATTGGTATCGACTTCTAGTCAACACTGATCTTCAAGAGCCCAAGCCTTGGAAAAATTACTGGAATGGTCAATTTGCAGAGACCTCTTGGTCTGATGTTTATTGTGCAGTGAGAGATTGTTCCAACTCGACTAACTATGTAGCACTTCACTATAAGATTATCACTCGAACCTGCTCAACAAACTTGCAACTTTTCAGGTTTAACATTAGCAACAGTCCATTATGTGATCTTTATGAGCAGGACTTAGAGACAATTGAACACAAATACTTTTTTTGTCCAAAGATTCGACCGTTTTGGTCGTTCTTGGAAGTTTTTATTCAAACCCTTGGTTTTGAAATCAGCTTGGATTTGCCAAATGTTATCACCGGTTTCACGCAAAACATTTTGGTAAATCACATGATCATTCTTGCAAAGTTAATTATACAAAGGTCCAGGTTACCTCCTACACTCGATACCTTCAAAGTAAAACTAAAACTGGATATGGATACCGAAAAATGTGCAGCGGTAATGGATAGTACTAGTGCCAAGCACAATAAGAAGTGGCATTACATTCATAGAATATGTATCTGAATATTGTGTCATTGCGTATATAAGGTTATGTCTCACTCGAGCAGAATTTTGAACAGCATGTCAGTCTTTTTGTTCCTGAGGTAGAAGAGGCTCCTCAAACGTAAATATTTACCACGATTATGTTTTATCTGCTTCTGGCCCTGTGTTGGTCATGCTATCTGAGGTGTGAGCTGATAGTTCGAAAGACCGGTTAGGAGTGATGGTGGGTGATATGGTGGTCGGTGCTTGGGTCGCTTTCTTTTGCAGCTCTGCTTAGCAAATGTCATGTGCTGAAAAACGTTTCTAGAAATAAATGTTTGAAAAAAACACTGTTCAGGCGGTTTCTGTAAATTATATACTGGTGCTTGTTCTCATTAGTTGGATTACGGAGTGACTGTAAAGTTCATTCTTTTTATTGATACTTTTCACTAATGCAAATGAGATCCATGGCTGCACCGGGGTGGTTCGTCTATTAGATTTTTTTGTACAAGTTTATGAATTTCAGAGTTTACAGTGGTTACCAAAAGTGATGCGGCAGCATCTGCATCCTGAGTATGCGTGATTTGAACTAGTTTTGTGGTGAGTGCAGTTTTCAAAATTCCAATTTTTCGAAAATCAAATGATCATGGGCACAGCTGTTTTTTCCTTCTTGATGACTCTGTTAATCGTTAATGTGATTGACATATGATCACTTATGTCAGAAATGACGACATTTGATTTTTTTACTATTGATGGGTCATTACTAAAAAAATATCAATGAATGAGCAAGATTGCAAACCAGCCCGAGTGGGTAACGAAATACAGGAGAAGCCAAGAGCGCCAAAGGTGTTTAACCCTATTTCCGTCAGGCTCCCGGCTACCCCCTATTTCCGGCAGGGGGGGCAATATCGGCCCCCCTAAGATCTCGTAATCTAACCGGCCGATTTTGAAAATTCAAAGTGCTATAGATTCCCCTGACGCTAAACTTTATTTTGAAAAAAGAAAATTTCAAAATTTTGATTTTTAAGGAGAAAGTCGTGCAAAATATACAATTTTTGTGTATTTTTAGATTTTCCATAACCCTTGTCTCTGTTGTACGATTTTCACAAAACTAATTCAGATTTACAAATAATTGACCCAAAATTGTCATATACTCGAGTTACGCAAAAATTCGAAATTCAATGGCAGTTCCAGGACCAGGACTATGAGGGGAAATATATACAACCTAAAAAGTTTTTGTTACGCGGATTAGAAGCCGTGATATACTGCTTGGCATCTTTGACACATAAATAAATGAAAAAAAGTGAAAAACTCATCAGGGGCGGATGCAGTAAGGTAAAACAGTGGGGTAAAATACATCCCAACAATATGCGAGTGGTATGCATGAGTATATTAGTCCCTCGACTAGTTGAAATTTATTTCTGATAATTTTTACCCTCCCATGGCAGCTCTGGGAAAGGGGGTGACATAGGCGGATCAAGGACTCTCGTCGTGGGGGAGGGGCGGGTGGGGGTGATTGGAAACACATTTTTAATATACAACGATATTGAGTCGCGGCGGTGATACTGGCTGGGAATATGCATTTTGAAAATGTGTAGTGACTGGACACGCCTCTGGTAATCTAGAATTTGGTTATAACTATTTTGAATTTTCATATACCCAATTGTATTCGCCCTGGCACGGCTGTAAGCAGTCTTCTCACTTACTAACGTTTAGTCCTTCTTGATAACATTCCCCCCATTTTGAACTGCTGTAACCGCCCCTGATGAATACAAATAGTGACAATTGTGAATGCACTATCATCTCACATAAAAATGATATAATAAAACCATATAACTGGTATCAGGATCAGCAGAGACGGCTTCCTTTTACAAAAAACCCATCGCATACGATAATACTTGGTTTTGTGGATAGAACCTCCCCAAAACCCCAGCCATAGCTCCGCCCCTGGTAAATATATAATCTTGAAAATTTCAGAAAACCTGCCTGTACTAGTTTTAGGAAAAGTCAGGAAGTTTCAAAGTTCTATCGCAAGCCGTTTCGGAGATATTCTTGAAAAACCTTAGGGGGCAATATTAGCCCCCCTGCCGGAAATAGGGTTAAGAAGACAGCAGATGTTTCCAGATGAGGCATGTTTGAGGATATCCACATTATAGTCTCCGCCTATGACACAGGGTTTTTGCTCCAAATTTATTTGATATAATGTTAATTCTAAGTATTCCAAATAGTCTGTCACTGAGAATGAGGGAGATCTATATGGTGAGCCTATGACCAGGTTCTTTTTATTTGGGATCTTTAATTCTATGAACACCGACTGAAATTCATGTCTTTTTGTTTCGGGTGCTCGGGCACCCCTGATTAAGTTATACATCCACACCCCCTGGTTAACGGTTATCTAGTTGGGACATTTTCAGTCCTTATTAGGATCCACGTGCCAGAATTATGGCATATGTTCAATATTGCTTATTTTTTCCTTCTAAAAAAATGAAACATCCGAATGCTCTAAAAGTGCGCCGTTCCTCGTGCTGTTCCACGTTGTGCGACGAACTTGTGGCGTTGACAGCACCACTAGACACTCTTTTTGCTTTGTATGTATGTATGTATGTATTGACAAAAGCAGACCATTCCACACATGTTGGGCTATTCAAAGGTACTTGTCATCACAAAATCGAAAATCAGTGCTGCTACACCTCGTCATACACATTACAATAAAAGCAATGGCAAAAATGCAGGTAAAAATCTAAAAACTAAAATGTCTAAAAGTAAACACGGTACCGTGCACTTAAAAAGAAAGACTACTCCCCAAGCAACATTTGCCTTACAGCTTTTTTTAAACAATCCGTACCTCATTTCGTGAGGAGATCCGAGGGACATGCATGATGTGTTGAAGAGCAGAGATCCACGGTAAATGAAATTTCTTTTCCCATGGTTGTTTCGTGGTCTTGACAATGCCAAATGTCCTGACTGTCTTGTTTCGCGTTCTAATTGGTCCCTATTAAAGTGCAAGCAAGAGGCAAGTGACATGGGCTCACCGGAAGTGATCAACCTATGCATCAGACATAAATCAAAATAGTTAAAATACTCCCGGGCGTCAAGCCACTTCAAATCCTTAATAACATCCGAAATATGATCAAATTTTCTTCTGCCGGATATAACTCGTGCAGCAAAATTGAAAACTTCTGGATTCTATCTTTGGATTCGGAATTTGTGCTGCCATAAACCTGAATACAGTAACGGATATGAGAGAACACTAAAGAATCAATAATGCGTGGGAGCACCTCCACAGGTAGAAATTTTCTGGCATGATACAGGGCTATCAGAATTCCAAAACATCGGTCTGACACAAATTTTACATGCTGTGACCATGATAAGTGGCAGTCCATGTAAACACCTAAATTCCTAACAACACTTTTGCTTACAATTTCTTCACCCATGAAGTTGACCCGTAACGGCTGCGGTATGCAACTCAGTTGCCTGCGGTCTCGACAGAGAATCACCTCTGTCTTGCCAGCATTGACCTTCATGCCATTCTGTTGGAACCAGGTGGTCAGTATATCTAAGACTTTTTCTAAACTTCCTAGCATGTCCGATATTTGTCCACGTGGCCCAGAGATACCAATTTGGATATCATCTGCATACCTAATACAATGGATCCTAAGCCCGTTTAAGTAATCTGGAACGTGACAAGATAGGTCGTTGCCCATGATGTTTGCAAGTATCGGGCCTAAACAAGTGCCCTGAAAAGTGCCTATATCAATTGGTAGGGGTTCCGAAATTTTGTCTCCGATTTTCACTTTTTGTACATGGGCATCGAGATAGCTTTTAAACCAACCGGGAGAGATCTGCAAGAGTTCTAACTTTGTCAAAAGTGCTGTGTGGTCAATCACATCGAAAAATCGACTCAAATCAATCAAGGTGAGCAGAGTAATTTCCGAACGGTCCATTGCTTTTGGAATTTCATCGCTTATGGTGATAAGGGCTGTAGCTGTTGAACGCCCAGATCTGAACCCATGCTGATCATCAGCCAGGAGGTGCTGTTGATTTAGATATTGAGAAAGTTGATTCAATGCTAGTTTCTCGACAATTTTACTAATAGTGGGAATCGTTGTGACCGGTCTAAAGTTAGCTGCGATAGATGGATCGCCTTTTTTATGCAGCGGAATGACTAACGCTGACTTCCAATTTGGAGGTACCGTTTCCGAAACAAAACTAGAGTTAATAATACGCAACAAAAAACGCCCGATTATAGGGAAACTGATTTTCACAACTTTGACCGGTATATCATCTTGAATTAGAGAATTCTTGTTCGGCATCGAGAAAACAATTTTCTGCAGTTCACTCAAAGTAACTGGGGTAAGTCTAATGCTGCCTGAATTTACCCTCGGTAAGCGAGTACTGAGGGCCACTCGTCCTGAACATCTAAACTGTGTATCCACATCGTCTCGCGTGATTTTACCTATTGAAGTGAAATATTTATTTGGATCATCTGGACTTAAATTATCTGGCTCAGTCACTGGTCCACGTTTTGGAGCGATTACATGTCTTAGATTACGGTACAAATTACCCGGAGGAGAATTTCGAACCTTCTGAGAGATATTGTTTCGTAAGTCCTTTCGAATAGCCCTTTTGGTCAAATTATTCAACTGCTGGTAAGACGGGTCATTCTCTAGTCTAGCCTCACGTCGTTGCGCCATTAAGGCCAATGTCAGAGCCGCATGACGAAATCCATGGAGCGAAGCGCATTGAGATTTCTCAAGCGGCTCTATTCTGGCCGCTCAGACGGGTCTCGTGGTCAGAAGCCGGTGACGAACGAAGTAAGAAACGGCTTCTATACTGACAGTTTTTCGTTCTCTGTTGTCCGTAGTCAGAAGCCGGTGACGAACGAAGTAAGAAACGGCTTCTATTCTGACAGTTTTTCCGGTCTCGTCGTGGTTGTCTGTTGTCAGAAGCCGGTGACGAACGAAGTAAGAAACGGCTTCTATTCTGACAGTTTTTCCGGTCTCGTCGTTGTCTGTCTGTCAGAAGCCGGTGACGAACGAAGTAAGAAACGGCTTCTATTCTGACAGTTTTTTCGGTCTCGTCGTTGTCTGTTGTTGTTGTTGTTGTTGTTGTTGTCTGTTCTGAGCGCTGGTATCAGAGACCTAAAACTTTTGTGGATAGAAGGCACTTCCAAATTAATAAGCACCACGGTTGTCAATTTTCAAAATTTTCAAAATTTTGCCCAGAATTTTGCATTATGTGATTTTTAACTTTTATTTTTCTATTTTTTGCTAATTCATCTAGACTCTTCAAACTTGCACCCTTTTACATCAGGGAAATTTGTAGTTCACACAAAAAAGTTGGAAAGAAAAAGCTTTAAATTTAGGGCTCTAAATTAGCTTTTAAACTTTGCACCCTAAATTTGGCATAAAACTCATGGTCTAAACTACAGGCTCGAAATATCTGAAGCTACAGCAGTTCAGGTTCTGAGTCAAATATCAACTTAAAGGCCGGTTTGTGCAGTACTGCACAAACACAGAAACAAAACAAAAACGGAAATTTAAGGGTCCTTTTTGGCCCATTCCGTGAAGGTCTGCATTTCCCAAAATATCATTCAAACCCTTATATCTTCCGATCTAATTGATAAAAATTAGTTCCCATTTCAGATAATAAGAGAGAATAGCCTCCTTTATTATATATTTAGAGATAAAAACTTTCAGACTGGAACTTTTTCTTTTATAGGCAAAAATAAAATATAAGTTTTTAAAATTTTTATTCTCAGCCCCCTGGTTTCCAGACCATGATAGCTACGGTATTGAACTTAACACGGCTGGATAGAAAACTTCGTTGCCGTCATTTTTCTCACTGATACCCCCACTTATCTCTTACGGCTTCCGCGCTATAAGCCGTAAAATGCATTTCAAAGTGGTAATTTTATCAGTTCATTTTTGCTTCACACCGGGGTTTAGGGTGGTTAGAGTCATTGGAGGGAAATGAAATTTTGCATGCAGCTAGGTAAGAGACATATGTCGACATTCCATCTGCATATATGTATCAATGAAACACCAAGTTACCTTTACTAACATGCCGTTTCTCCACGCATCGTTGTAGCAAATCACCACGCGTCACCCCTGCGTCCACGTCGCGGCAACGCCGGCGATCGGCGCGGCCGTTTCTGTTTATTTATGGTCTGGTAAAAAAGTACCCAACACTACCCATAATGCATCACAAGTAATTAGAGTACCGTAAAAGTCTGAGTTTACAATAAGAGTATTATGTTTCTGTTTTTGGACCATGGGTGGATCCAGGGAATAAGTAGGCTAGGTGCCCCCCCCCCCACCCTTCTCCCCCCATCCCTCCCCCAACCCCCAATCGACCATCGGCGCCCTCTGAAATTGTAAAGACACGCCTCTCAAGGTCGATGACGCTCCCTGAAATGTCGCTTCCCATACGCGGATCCAGGATTGCCTATCGTGGGCGAGGTGGAAGGGGAAACTTCCTGGTGGGCGCTATCTACACCAGGGACGCCACTTTTGGCCGGAAAAACCTATCAAGTAGGCGCTAAAACCTATCAGTAGACCCCGATACCTGCATCTCGGGGAAAACGACATTTCAGGGGGTGCCATCGAACTTTCCAGGGGTTTCCGGGACAATTTCAGGGGGCGCTAAGATTCTATGGGGGCACCTGTCCCATTTCCCCTTGGATCCGCCTATGTCGTTTCGGGGGCGGGGGGGCACGGAGGTGGGGCGTTACTGGTGTGGGCGTAAGGAGATCGAGCATAAGCGGATCCAGGACATCAGCATGGGGGTAAGGGCTAAAGAGTTCGAGCATAGGCGGACCCAGGACATCAGTACGAGGGTGGGGCTAGGGAGTTAGAGCATAGGCGGATCCAGGCCATCGGTACGAGGGTCGGGCTAGGGAGTTAGAGCATAGGCGTATCCAGGACATTAGTACGGGGATGGGGCTAAGCAGCTGAGCATTAGCGGAATCAGGATATCAGTACGGGGTGAGACTCGGGAGTTCCAGAATAGGCGGATCCAGGACATCAGTAGGGGGTAGGGGCTACGGAGTTCGAGCATAGGCGGATCCAGGATATTAGTACGGGGATGGGGCTAAAGAGCTCGAGCAGAGGCGGATCTAGGACATCAGTACGGCGGTGGGGCTAAGAAGCTCGAGCACAAGCGGATTCAGCTGATGGGGTGGGGCTCGGGAGCTCGAGCATAAGCGGATTCAGCTGATGGGGTGGGGCTCGGGAGCTCGAGCATAGTCGGATCCAGGACATCAGTAGGGGGTGGGGGCTAAGTAGTTCGAGCATAGGCGGATCCAGGGCAGTACAGAGGTGGGGCTACAAAGTTCGAGCACAGGCGGATCCAGGACATCAGTAAGGGGGTGGGGTAAGGAGCTCGAGCATAGGCGGATCCAGGACATCAGTGGGGGGGGTTAGGGGCTACGGAGTTCGAGCATAGGCGGATCCAAGACATCAGGAAGAAGGTGGGGTAAGGAGCTCGAGCATAGGCGGATCCAGGACATCAGTAGGGGGTAGGGGCTAAGGAGTTCGAGCATATGCGGATCCAGGACATCAGTACGGAGGTGGGGCTAAGAAGTTCGAGCATAGGCGGATCCAGGACATCAGTACGGGGGTGGGGCTAAGGAGCTCCAGCAAAGGCGGATCCAGGCCTCAGTACGGGGGTGGGGCTAAGGAGCTCGAGCATAGGCGGATCCAGGACATCAGTACGGTGGTGGGGCTCGGGCGTTCCAGCATAGGCGGATCCAGGACATTAGTAGGGTGGTAGGGAATAAAGAAATTGAGTATAGGCGAATCCAGGGCAGTACGGAGGTGGGGCTACGGAGTTCGAGCATAGGCAGATCCAGGACATCAGTTCGGGGGTGGGGCTAAGGAGCTCGAGCATAGGCGGATCCAGGACATCAGTGCAGGGGTGTGGCTCCGGAGCCTGAGTAAAGGCGGATCCAGGACATCAGTACGGGGGTGGGGCTAAGGAGATCGAGCATAGGTGGATCCAGGACATCTGTACGGGGGTGGGGCTAAAGGGCTGGAGTATAGGCGGATCCAGGACATCAGTATGGGTGTGGGGCTAAGGAGCTCGAGCAGAGGCGGATCCAAGGCATCAGTACGGGGGTGGGGCTAACGGGTTCGAGTATAGGCGGATAAAGGACATCAGTACAGAGGTGGGGCTAAGCAGCTCAAGCATAAGCGGATCCAGGACATCAGCAGAGGGGTAGGGGCTAAAGAGTTCGGGCATAGGCGGATCCAGGACATCAGTACGGGGGTGGGGCTAAGGAGCTCGAGCATAAGCGAAGCCAGGATATCAGTACGGGGTTAGAGGCTACGGGGTTTGAGCATAGGCGGATCCAGCATATCGGTACGGGGATGGGGCTAAGGAGATCCAGCATAGGCGGATCCAGGACATCTGTACGGAGATGGGGCTAAGGAGCTCGAGCATAGGGGATCCAGGACATCAGTATGGGTGTCGGGCTAAGGAGCTCGAGCAGAGGCGGATCCAGGACATCAGTACGGGGCCGGGGCTAAGGGGCTCGAGTATAGGCGGATCAAAGACATCAGTACGGGGGTGGGGCTAAGGAGCTCGAGCATAAGCGGATCCAGGACATCAAGAGGCTAAAGAGTTAAAACAGGTAGGGGCTAAAGAGTTAAAACATAAGCGGATCCTGGACATCAGTACGGGAGTGGGGCTAAGGAGCTCGAGCATAAGCGGATTCAGGACATCAGTACGTGGGTGGGGCTCGGGAGCTCGAGCATAGGCGGATCCAGGACATCATTAGGGGTAATGGCTAAGGAGTTCAAGCATAGGCGGGTCCAGGGCAGTATAGAGGTGGGGCAACGGAGTTCGAGCATAGGCAGATCCAGGACATATGTAAGGGGTTGGGGTAAGGAGCTCAAGCATAGGCGGATCCAGGACATCAGTTCGGTGGTGGGGCTGAGGTCTCGAGCTGGGGCATAACTCGGTAACAAATAGGCTGAATTTGGTGAAAATCTGCAGGTATGGGTGAAATACCGTCGGAAAACCCATCATATTTTTATATTGTATCTCCTTTCTTCCCGTCATGCCCAGTCTTTGCTTAACAAAACAAACATTATGCGTGTGTTTATTTATTTGATGATATGAACAGAGGTCAAGCGTGGTGCAGTATGCAGAGACATGCTAATTTAGAAAAACATGGGCCTAGGCAGGGGATTGAATGGAGCCATAATGAGAACACAAAACCTAAAACTCCAACATTGCGTTGTTATAAGTATCAAACTGCTGAAAAAACTCGCCTGTCAATCGAACTGTTTGGCTAACGTACATTGTCACCGGCTTCTCCTGCGCCAGAGCGGCACCTGCCGAGGCCGCAGGCCGAGGTTGTTGTTGTCAGAGCCGCATGAAGAAATCCATGGAGCGAAGCGCATTGAGATTTCTCAAGCGGCTCTATTCTGGCCGCTCAGACGGGTCTCGTCGTGGTCTGTTGTTGTTGTAGTTGTTGTTGGCGTCTGTCAGTCCTGAGAATTGATGTCAGAGCTCTGGAATTTTGTAGGGTGATAGCCCTTCTGCTCCAGACACCCAAACTGAAGCCCCGAGTTGAAATCCAAAATAGTTTTTGAGAAATTTTGGCTCAAACTTTTTCTGTTTTATATTTTTCTAATTTTTACTTCTTAACCTACGAACTTGAAACTTATGTCCTTTTCGAAAGATAACAAGGGCCAGCTAGGGAAAACGAATTGAGCTGATCCGACAATATTTGTTGCGCGAAAACGCGGCATTTCTCACGCGAGCAAAAAACCTGCTAAAAGTTGATGGCCGACTTGTGCGCTCGAAATGTCAGAAGACAGGCCTCAGTTAGCTGAAAGGTAGTTACCTAGGGGTAGCTAGGAAAATTTTGTAGTGCTTAGGCATAGTTTTGAGTGCAAAACGCAAAATTTTGACCTACTTTTTACAGTTCTTCCGGAAGACTGAATTTTGGTTCATTTCATTTCAACGTTAATATCTCACAATCTAATTGACCGATTTGAGTTTTCATTTCAAATAATGAAAGAACATTGCTTCCGCCTGATAATATTTGTAGATGGAAATTGTGAATGTGAAATTCTTTGTTTTATAGGCATAAATAGAAATTGAGTAAAACAACTTTTTATTTGCATCTTCCTGGTTCCAAGCTCATGTCACTCACAAACTCAGAACTGACATGGCTGAATAGGAAAGTTCCTTGCGGTCATTTCGCTCACTTATACTACCCACCTATCTCTAATGGCTTTCGAGTAATTAGTCCAAAATGTATTACAAGATGCTAAATTTCTCGGACCACCATTGCTTCTCACCATGGTTTCAAGTCCTTAAAATGGATGGAAGTGGAAGAAATTTGGCATGAAGCTAGCTGAGGATCCTAGCTCGACGATACAAGTAATTTCAGCCCAAAAGAATGCTTGGTTCGTCTTCTAGAAGCACATTTATATCGTGCCTTTTCGGGACAAGCACAGCACCCAGCGCCAGCGGCCCGGCATATTCGGCGGAGTTGTACCAGCCAGTGACCTCCTGACGGGTCACAGCTGTTCAGCTAGTGGGAGGGTGAGTGGTATGGCACGGTGGTCTAGTGGTTAGAGGGCCTGTCTCTTGATCAGGTAGGTCCGGTTCGAATCCGGGGGTGACCACGTAATCTTTATTGGTTATTTCAAAGAAAAGAATGATAAAACTGACTTGCAGGCTTATGAAGAGATACATTAAGAACGAAATATGGTTTGCTTTCAGCACATTGTCATGCGGCTCTCCTGCGCCGGTGGGGCGTTAGCCCAGGCCGCAGGCCGAGGTTGTTGTTGTTGTTGTCTGTTCTGAGCGCTGGTATCAGAGACCTAAAACTTTTGTGGATAGAAGGCACTTCCAAATGAATAAGCACCACGGTTGTCAATTTTCAAAATTTTCAAAATTTTGCCCAGAATTTTGCATTATGTGATTTTTAACTTTTATTTTTCTATTTTTTGCTAATTCATCTAGACTCTTCAAACTTGCACCCTTTTACATCAGGGAAATTTGTAGTTCACACAAAAAGTTGGAAAGAAAAAGCTTTAAATTTAGGGCTCTAAATTAGCTTTTAAACTTTGCACCCTAAATTTGGCATAAAACTCATGGTCTAAACTACAGGCTCGAAATATCTGAAGCTACAGCAGTTCAGGTTCTGAGTCAAATATCAACTTAAAGGCCCGTTTGTGCAGTACTGCACACACACAGAAACAAAACAAAAACGGAAAGTTAAGGGTCCTTTTTGGCCCATTCCGTGAAGGTCTGCATTTCCCAAAATATCATTCAAACGCCTTATATCTTCCGATCTAATTGATAAAAATTAGTTCCCATTTCAGATAATAAGAGAGAATAGCCTCCTTTATTATATATTTAGAGATAAAACTTTCAGACTGAAACTTTTTATTTTATAGGCAAAAATAAAATATAAGTTTTTAAAATTTTTATTCTCAGCCCCCTGGTTTCCAGACCATGATAGCTACGGTATTGAACTTAACACGGCTGGATAGAAAACTTCGTTGCCGTCATTTTTCTCACTCATACCCCCCACTTATCTCTTACGGCTTCCGCGCTATAAGCCGTAAAGCACATTTCAAAGTGGTAATTTTATCAGTTCATTTTTGCTTCACACCGGGGTTTAGGGTGGTTAGAGTCATTGGAGGAAATGAAATTTTGCATGCAGCTAGGTAAGAGACATATGTCGACATTCCATCTGCATAGATATCAATGAAACACCAAGTTACCTTTACAAACATGCCGTTTCTCCACGCAACGTTGTAGCAAATCACCACGCGTCACCCCTGCGTCCACGCCGCGGCAACGCCGGCGATCGGCGCGGCCGTTTCTGTTTATTTATGGTCTGGTAAAAAAGTACCCATTACTACCCATAATGCATCACAAGTAATTAGAGTACCGTAAAAGTCCGAGTTTACAATAAGAGTATTATGTTTCTGTTTTTGGACCATGGGTGGATCCAGGGAATAAGTAGGCTAGGTGCCCCCCTCACCCTTCTCCCCCCATCCCCCTCCCCCAACCCCCAATCGACCATCGGCGCCCTCTGAAATTGTAAAGACACGCCCCTCAAGGTCGATGACGCTCCCTGAAATGTCGCTTCCCATACGCGGATCCAGGATTGCCTATCGGGAGCGAGGTGGAAGGGGGAAATTTCCTGGTGGGCGCTATCTACACCAGGGACGCCACTTTTGGCCGGAAAACCTATCAAGTAGGCGCTAAAACCTATCAGTAGACCCCCATACCTGCATCTCGGGGAAAACGACATTTCAGGGGGTGCCATCGAACTTTCCAGGGGTTTCCGGGACAATTTCAGGGGGCGCTAAGATTCTATGGGGGGCACCTGTCCCCTTTCCCCCTTGGATCCGCCTATGTTCTTTCGGGGGGGGCACGGAGGTGGGGTCGTTACGGGTGTGGGGGTAAGGAGCTCGAGCATAAAAGGATCCAGGACATCAGCATGGGGGTAGGGGCCTAAAGAGTTCGAGCATAGGCAGACCCAGGACATCAGTACGAGGGTGGGGCTAGGGAGTTAGAGCATAGGCGGATCCAGGACATCGGTACGAGGGTCGGGCTAGGGAGTTAGAGCATAGGCGGATCCAGGACATCGGTACGAGGGTCGGGCTAGAGAGTTAGAGCATAGGCAGATCCAGGACATTAGTACGGGGATGGGGCTAAGCAGCTGAGCATTAGCGGATTCAGGACATCGGTACGGGGTGAGACTCGGGAGTTCCAGCATAGGCGGATCCAGGACATCAGTAGGGGGGTAGGGGCTACGGAGTTCGAGCATAGGCGGATCCAGGATATTAGTACGGGGATGGGGCTAAGGAGATCGAGCATAGGCGGATCTAGGACATCTGTACGGGGGTGGAGATAAGGAGCTCGAGCATAGGCTGATCCAGGACATCAGTATGGGTGTGGGGCTAAGGAGCTCGAGCAGAGGCGGATCTAGGACATCAGTACGGCGGTGGGGCTAAGGGGCTTGAGTATAGGCGGATCAAGGACATCAGTACGGGGGTGAGGCTAAGGAGCTCGAGCATAAGCGGATCCAAGACATCAGAACGTGGGTAGGGGCTAAAGAGTTTGAGCATAGGCGGATCCAGGACATCAGTACGGGGGTGGGGCTAAGAAGCTCGAGCATAAGCGGATTCAGCTGATCAGTACGGGGGTGGGGCTCGGGAGCTCGAGCATAGGCGGATCTAGGACATCAGTACGGTGGTGGGGCTCGGGCGTTCCAGCATAGGCGGATCCAGGACATTAGTAGGGTGGTAGGGGCTAAAGAGTTCGAGTATAGGCGAATCCAGGGCAGTACGGAGGTGGGGCTACGGAGTTCGAGCATAGGCGGATCCAGGACATCAGTAAGAAGGTGGGGTAAGGAGCTCAAGCATAGGCGGATCCAGGACATCAGTAGGGGGTAGGGGCTAAGGAGTTCGAGCATAGGCGGATCCAGGACATCAGTACGGAGGTGGGGCTAAAAAAATCGAGCATAGGCGGATCCAGGACATCAGTACGGGGGTGGGGCTAAGCAGCTCCAGCAAAGGCGGATCCAGGCCTCAGTACGGGGGTGGGGCTAAGGAGCTCGAGCATAGGCGGATCTAAGGCATCAGTACGGTGGTGGGGCTCGGGCGTTCCAGCATAGGCGGATCCAGGACAATAGTAGGGAGGTAGGGGCTAAAGAGTTCGAGTATAGGCGAATCCAGGGCAGTACGGAGGTAGGGCTACGGAGTTCGAGCATAGGCAGATCCAGGACATAAGTTCGGGGGTGGGGCTAAGGAGCTCGAGCATAGGCGGATCCTGGACATCAGTGCAGGGGTGTGGCTCCGGAGCTCGAGTAAAGGCGGATCCAGGACATCAGTATGGGGGTGGGGCTAAGGAGCTCGAGCAGAGGCGGATCCAGGGCATCAGTACGAGGGTGGGGCTAAGGGGTTCGAGCATAGGCGGATAAGGTCATCAGTACAGAGGTGGGGCTAAGGAGCCAAGCATAAGCGGATCCAGGACATCAGTATGGGTGTGGGGCTAAGGAGCTCGAGCAGAGGCGGATCCAGGGCATCAGTACGGGGGTGGGGCTAAGGGGTTCGAGTATAGGCGGATAAAGGACATCAGTACAGAGGTGGGGCTAAGGAGCTCAAGCATAAGCGGATCCAGGACATCAGCACAGGGGTAGGGGCTAAAGAGTTCGAGCATAGGCGGATCCAGGACATCAGTACGGGAGTGGGGCTAAGGAGCTCGAGCATAAGCGGAGCCAGGATATCAGTACGGGGGTAGAGGCTAAGGAGTTTGAGCATAGGCGGATCCAGCATATCGGTACGGGGATTGGGCTAAAGAGATCCAGCATAGGCGGATCCAGGACATCTGTACGGAGGTGGGGCTAAGGAGCTCGAGCATAGGCGGATCCAGGACATCAGTATGGGTGTCGGACTAAGGAGCTCGAGCAGAGGCGGATCCAGGACGTCAGTACGGGGCTGGGGTAAGAGGCTCGAGTATAGGCGGATCAAAGACATCAGTACGGGGGTGGGGCTAAGAAGCTCGAGCATAAGCGGATCCAGGACATCAAGGACCTAAAGAGTTAAAACAGGAAGGGGCTAAAGAGTTAAAACATAAGAGGATCCAGGACATCAGTACGGGAGTGGGGCTAAGGAGCTCGAGCTAAGCGGGTTCAGGACATCCGTACGTGGGTGGGGCTCGGGAGCTCGAGCATAGGCGGATCCAGGACATCAGTAGGGGTAGGGGCTAAGGAGTTCAAGCATAGGCAGATCCAGGGCAGTATAGAGGTGGGGCTACGGAGTTCAAGCATAGGCAGATCCAGGACATATGTAAGGGGGTGGGGTAAGGAGCTCGAGCATAGGCGGATCCACGACATCAGTTCGGTGGTGGGGCTGAGGTCTCGAGCTGGGGCATAACTCGGTAACAAATAGGCTGAATTGGGTGAAAATCTGCAGGTATAGGTGAAATACCGTCGGAAAACCCATCATATTTTTATATTGTATCTCCTTTCTTCTCGTCATGCCCAGTCTTTGCTTAACAAAACAAACATTAGGCGTGTGTTTATTTCTTTGATGATATGAACAGAGGGCAAGCGTGGTGCAGTATGCAGAGACATGCTAATTTAGGAAAACATGGGCCTAGACAGGGGATTGAATGGAGCCATAATGAGAACACAAAACCTAAAACTCCAACATTGCGTTGTTATAAGTATCAAACTGCTGAAAAAAATCGCCTAACAATCGAACTGTTTGGCTAACGTACATTGTCACCGGCTTCTCCTGCGCCAGAGCGGCACCTGCCGAGGCCGCAGGCCGAGGTTGTTGTTGTTGTTGTTGTTGTTGTCTGTTCTGAGCGCTGGTATCAGAGACCTAAAACTTTTGTGGATAGAAGGCACTTCCAAATGAATAAGCACCACGGTTGTCAATTTTCAAAATTTTCAAAATTTTGCCCAGAATTATGCATTATGTGATTTTTAACTTTTATTTTTCTATTTTTTGCTAATTCATCTAGACTCTTCAAACTTGCACCCTTTTACATCAGGGAAATTTGTAGTTCACACAAAAAGTTGGAAAGAAAAAGCTTTAAATTTAGGGCTCTAAATTAGCTTTTAAACTTTGCACCCTAAATTTGGCATAAAACTCATGGTCTAAACTACAGGCTCGAAATATCTGAAGCTACAGCAGTTCAGGTTCTGAGTCAAATATCAACTTAAAGGCCGGTTTGTGCAGTACTGCACAAACACAGAAACAAAACAAAAACGGAAATTTAAGGGTCCTTTTTGGCCCATTCCGTGAAGGTCTGCATTTCCCAAAATATCATTCAAACCCTTATATCTTCCGATCTAATTGATAAAAATTAGTTCCCATTTCAAATAATAAGAGAGAATAGCCTCCTTTATTATATATTTAGAGATAAAAACTTTCAGACTGAAACTTTTTATTTTATAGGCAAAAATAAAATATAAGTTTTTAAAATTTTTATTCTCAGCCCCCTGGTTTCCAGACCATGATAGCTACGGTATTGAACTTAACACGGCTGGATAGAAAACTTCGTTGCCGTCATTTTTCTCACTCATACCCCCCACTTATCTCTTACGGCTTCCGCGCTATAAGCCGTAAAATGCATTTCACAGTGGTAATTTTATCAGTTCATTTTTGCTTCACACCGGGGTTTAGGGTGGTTAGAGTCATTGGAGGGAAATGAAATTTTGCATGCAGCTAGGTAAGAGACATATGTCGACATTCCATCTGCATATGATATCAATGAAACACCAAGTTACCTTTACTAACATGCCGTTTCTCCACGCATCGTTGTAGCAAATCACCACGCGTCACCCCTGCGTCCACGTCGCGGCAACGCCGGCGATCGGCGCGGCCGTTTCTGTTTATTTATGGTCTGGTAAAAAAGTACCCAATACTACCCATAATGCATCACAAGTAATTAGAGTACCGTAAAAGTCTGAGTTTACAATAAGAGTATTATGTTTCTGTTTTTGGACCATGGGTGGATCCAGGGAATAAGTAGGCTAGGTGCCCCCCACCCTTCTCCCCCCATCCCCTCCCCAACCCCCAATCGACCATCGGCGCCCTCTGAAATTGTAAAGACACGCCTCTCAAGGTCGATGACGCTCCCTGAAATGTCGCTTCCCATACGCGGATCCAGGATTGCCTATCGGGGGCGACGTGGAAGGGGAAACTTCCTGGTGGGCGCTATCTACACCAGGGACGCCACTTTTGGCAGGAAAAACCTATCAAATAGGCGCTAAAACCTATCAGTAGACCCCGATACCTCCATCTCGGGGAAAACGACATTTCAGGGGGGTGCCATCGAACTTTCCAGGGGTTTCCGGGACAATTTCAGGGGGCGCTAAGATTCTATGGGGGGCACCTGTCCCCTTTCCCCTTGGATCTGCCTATGTCGTTTCGGGGGCGGGGGGGCACGGAGGTGGGGCGTTACTGGTGTGGGGGTAAGGAGATCGAGCATAAGCGGATCCAGGACATCAGTACGAGGGTGGGGCTAGGGAGTTAGAGCATAGGCGGATCCAGGACATCGGTACGAGAGTGGGGCTAGGGAGTTAGAGCATAGGCGGATCCAGGACATCGGTACGAGGGTCGGGCTAGGGAGTTAGAGCATAGGCGGATCCAGGACATTAGTACGGGGATGGGGCTAAGCAGCTGAGCATTAGCGGAATCAGGACATCAGTACGGGGTGAGACTCGGGAGTTCCAGCATAGGCGGATCCAGGACATCAGTAGGGGGTAGGGGCTACGGAGTTCGAGCAAAGGCGGATCCAGGATATTAGTACGGGGATGGGGCTAAGGAGCTCGAGCAGAGGCGGATCTAGGACATCAGTACGGCGGTGGGGCTAAGAAGCTCGAGCATAAGCGGATTTAGCTGATCAGTACGGGGGTGGGGCTCGGGAGCTCGAGCATAGTCGGATCCAGGACATCAGTAGGGGGTGGGGGCTAAGTAGTTCGAGCATAGGCGGATCCAGGGCAGTACAGAGGTGGGGCTACGAAGTTCGAGCACAGGCGGATCCAGGACATCAGTAAGGGGATGGGGTAAGGAGCTCGAGCATAGGCGGATCCAGGACATCAGTGGGGGGGGTAGGGGCTACGGAGTTCGAGCATAGGCGGATCCAAGACATCAGGAAGAAGGTGGGGTAAGGAGCTCGAGCATAGGCGGATCCAGGACATCAGTAGGGGGTAGGGGCTAATGAGTTCGAGCATATGCGGATCCAGGACATCAGTACGGAGGTGGGGCTAAGAAGTTCGAGCATAGGAGGATCCAGGACATCAGTACGGGGGTGGGGCTAAGGAGCTCCAGCAAAGGCGGATCCAGGCCTCAGTACGGGGGTGGGGCTAAGGAGCTCGAGCATAGGCGGATCCAGGACATCAGTACGGTGGTGGGGCTCGGGCGTTCCAGCATAGGCGGATCCAGGACATTAGTAGGGTGGTAGGGAATAAAGAGTTTGAGTATAGGCGAATCCAGGGCAGTACGGAGGTGGGGCTACGGAGTTCGAGCATAGGCAGATCCAGGACATCAGTTCAGGGGTGGGGCTAAGGAGCTCGAGCATAGGCGGATCCAGGACATCAGTGCAGGGGTGTGGCTCCGGAGCCTGAGTAAAGGCGGATCCAGGACATCTGTACGGGGGTGGGGCTATAAAGCTGGAGCATAGGCGGATCCAGGACATCAGTATGGGTGTGGGGCTAAGGAGCTCGAGCAGAGGCGGATCCAGGGCATCAGTACGGGGGTTAGGGGCTAAGGGGTTTGAGCATAGGCGGATCCAGCATATCGGTACGGGGATGGGGCTAGGAGATCCAGCATAGGCGGATCCAGGACATCTGTACGGAGATGGGGCTAAGGAGCTCGAGCATAGGCGGATCCAGGACATCAGTATGGGTGTCGGGCTAAGGAGCTCGAGCAGAGGCGGATCCAGGACATCAGTACGGGGCCGGGGCTAAGAGGCTCGAGTATAGGCGGATCAAAGACATCAGTACGGGGGTGGGGCTAAGGAGCTCGAGCATAAGCGGATCCAGGACATCAAGAGGCTTAAGAGTTAAAACAGGTAGGGGCTAAAGAGTTAAAACATAAGCGGATCAAGGACATCAGTACGGGAGTGGGGCTAAGGAGCTCGAGCATAAGCGGATTCAGGACATCAGTACGTGGGTGGGGCTCGGGAGCTCGAGCATAGGCAGATCCAGGACATCATTAGGGGTAGGGGCTAAGGAGTTCAAGCATAAGCGGGTCCAGGGCAGTATCGAGGTGGGGCTACGGAGTTAGAGCATAGGCAGATCCAGGACATATGTAAGGGGTTGGGGTAAGGAGCTCGAGCATAGGCGGATCCAGGACATCAGTTTGGTGGTGGGGCTGAGGTCTCGAGCTGGGGCATAACTTGGTAACAAATAGGCTGAATTTGGTGAAAATCTGCAGGTATGGGTGAAATACCGTCGGAAAACCCATCATATTTTATATTGTATCTCCTTTCTTCTCGTCATGCCCAGTCTTTGCTTAACAAAACAAACATTATGCGTGTGTTTATTTATTTGATGATATGAACAGAGGGCAAGCGTGGTGCAGTATGCAGAGACATGCTAATTTAGGAAAACATGGGCCTAGACAGGGGATTGAATGGAGCCATAATGAGCACACAAAACCTAAAACTCCAACATTGCGTTGTTATAAGTATCAAACTGCTGACAAAACTCGCCTGTCAATCGAACTGTTTGGCTAACGTACATTGTCACCGGCTTCTCCTGCGCCAGAGCGGCACCTGCCGAGGCCGCAGGCCGAGGTTGGCGTAGTAGTAGTAGTTGTTGTCTGTTCAGAGGACTGGTATCAGATACTTGAAACTTGCAGGGATGAAAGGCAGGAACCCATAAAAAATCCCGACGGCTGCAGATTTTCGAATTTTGTAAAATCTTTTCCAAAATTTTGGATTATATTTTTCTAAACTTTTATTTTTCTATTTTTCTATTTTTAGTCTACAGCTCTCAAACTTACTCTCTTTTACACACAATCAATTACCAGTTGTTGCTCAAAGTTTGAAGCAAAAATCCAAATTTGTACTTCCAAAATGATTTTTTGAAACTTTTACCTCCAACTTGTAGTGAAATGCATTACCAAAGTTATAAGTTCGAAATATCTGAAGATATGATGCTAAGTGTTCCAAACTGGATTTTTACAGACAGAATGGACTGTGCATTACTGCATAGACACTAAACTGAACCAAAAGCATAATTTTGAAGGTCAGTTTTGGCCCTTTTCCAAAACATTGCAATTATGGCCTAAAATTTTAAAACCATATAACTTTCAAAATTATGAACTTTTTTGAGCGCAGTTTTCTTTGTTGAGATGGGTATTGTCATCGCAACAACATATTCTAAACTCAAATTTCTGAGTTAATGGGAAATATTTTTCTGCAAAAAATACAATATTTTTTTTTTTTTTGGGAATTTATGGCTATATATTTCCAAATTTTCTTTTCGAAATTGGTACCCAAAAAAAGCCCGACTCAAGTTCTACAACCGTCTGCCTGACCATACCCGCGCGTCTCCCATAGGTTTTGAGCTATATGATGATAAAGACTGAACTTGTTGCGGTTTTCATAGGTTGTAATAGATTCATCACGTGATAAAGTGCCTTTATACTCAACTGGGATATATGGCTCTCTCTATACTTGTAGTATGGGAAATTATGAGCTCTGCCGTTTTTGTTTCATGACGCTCTGACGACTAGGTCGCCACTGAGGGGCAAAATACTTCGGTCCCGTTTTTCCCGAAGCAGTAGTGACGTCATTCTGCCCTTCTTGCATGGACCTTCTGTGCCGCGGCAGTAGTCTGTAGCCGGTAAATGCGTGCAAGAAAGGCATAACATTTCTACACGAGTGCATACAGCGGGTGGCTAGCCGGTCGGGGCGGACGGGAACCTGACTAGACGGCAGAGGGTGCCGAGGCGTGTTTAGAGATCCGAGGAAGTGAGCAGTGATGCCCTCAGGCATCTAGGGAACGGTAGCAGGGTCCAGAGGCGTGCTGAGATAGCTCATGGGAGACATTTCGGACGGGGGAGCAGTGAGGATGGGGGCTGGTACGGGACTGCAGCCTTCCCCGCCATTCCCTCGGAACAGCTTCTGTGTTTGTATTAACCATAGATATTCTGACATTGGGGGGGGAGTTCAGCCCCTAGCTCCGCCCATTGTATCTACCACCATTTGAATAGCCACCATGTATGTATATAAGCATATTAAAGATTGACGATTTTGTTGCACTCCGTACCAAATTACCGAACAATATCAGTGATAGGCAATCGACCATGCAGATTTCGAATGTGGTATTCCGGTCAACAAAAGGTCACTGCGCATTCGCACTGGAGCTAATGGTAACAGAGGCTATCTCGGCAACCTACGGGTTGATTTTCTTGAAATTTTGTAAACAGAAGAATAGCACGAAATATAAGTAAAAATGTCATTGAAGCTGCACTGCGCTGCGCATGCGCAGAAGAAATTATAAGGATAAGCCTGAAAGGCAAGGATATTTCAGAGGAGGATCTGAACAGAGGGAAAGCCAACGTGCTTAAATTAAGCATGATTGTTTTGTCACCCTTGGTAACAACAAAGGTCTGTGCGCATGCGCATTAGAACTTATGGTCATGGAGGCTATCTCGGGAGCCAATAGACCGATTTCGCTCAAATTTTTGCGAGTAAAAGCAGAATATCATCTGCGAATCCTAATTGATGGCATTACGACGCTGCACTATTATGCGCATGTGCAAAAGGAATTCTAAGGAATAATAGGCTATAAGGGATCATTTAGACCAGGAGACAAACAAACGGCATATTAACATGCTTCAGTCAACTATAACGGTATCTTTGCTCTCATTCACTGCAGACGTTACTGCGCATGCGGACTGGGACTTAGGGTAACCGAAGCTAACTCGGTAAAAAATTGCCTGAATTGGGTGAAAATCTGCAGGTATAGGTGAAATACGGTCGGCAAACCCATCATATTTTGTATTGTATCTCGTTTCTTCTGGTCATGCCAAGTCTTTACTTAACAAAACAACCATTCTACGTGTGTTTATTTATTTGGTGACATGAACAGAGGGCAAACATGAAGCAGTCTGCAGAGACATGCTAATATAGGAAAACATGGGCTTACAAAGGGGATTGAATGGAGTCATACTGAGAACACAAGACCTAAAGTCCGAAAATTGCGTTGGTGTAAGTATCATACGGCTGAAAACACTCGTCTGTCAATCGAACTGTTTGCCTAACGTACATTGCCACCGGCTTCTCCTGCGCCGGAGCGGCACCTGCCGAGGCCGCAGGCCGAGGTAGTAGTAGTTGTTGTCTGTTCTGAGGACTGGTATCAGATACTTGAAACTTGCAGGCATGAAAGGCAGGAACCCATAAAAAATGCCGACGGCTGCAGATTTTGAATTTTGCAAAAACTTTTCCAAAATTTTGGATTATATTTTTCTAAACTTTTATTTTTCTATTTTTCTATTTTTAGTCTACAGCTCTCAAACTTACTCTCTTTTACACACAATCAATTACCAGTTGTTGCTCAAAGTTTGAAGCAAAAATCCAAATTTGTACTTCCAAAATGATTTTTTGAAACTTTTACCTCCAACTTGTAGTGAAATGCATTACCAAAGTTATAAGTTCGAAATATCTGAAGATATGATGCTTAGTGTTCCAAACTGGATTTTTACAGACAGAATGGACTGTCCATTACTGCATAGAAACTAAACTGAACCAAAAGCATAATTTTTAAGGTCACTTTTGGCCCTTTTTCCAAAACATTGCAATTATGGCCTAAAATTTTAAAACCATATAACTTTCAAAATTCTGAACATTTTTGAGCGCAGTTTTCTTTGTTGAGATGGGTATTGTCATCTCAACAGCATATTCTAAACTCAAATTTCTGAGTTAATGGGAAATATTTTTCTGCAAAAATACAATATTTTTTTCTTTTTTGGGAATTTATGACTATATATTTCCAAATTTTCTTTTCGAAATTGGTACCCAAAAAAAGCCCGGCTCAAGTTCTACAACCGTCTGCCTGACCATACCCGCGCGTCTCCCATAGGTTTTGAGCTATATGATGATAAAGACTGAACTTGTTGCGGTTTTCATAGGTTGTAATAGATTCATCACGTGATAAAGTGCCTTTATACTCAACTGAGATATATGGCTCTCTCTATACTTGTAGTATGGGAAATTATGAGCTCTGCCGTTTTTGTTTCATGACGCTCTGACGACTAGGTCGCCACTGAGGGGCAAAATACTTCGGTCCCGTTTTTCCCGAAGCAGTAGTGACGTCATTCTGCCCTTCTTGCATGGACCTTCTGTGCCGCGGCAGTAGTCTGTAGACGGTAAATGCGTGCAAGAAAGGCATAACATTTCTTCCCGAGTGCATACAGCGGGTGGCTAGCCGGTCGGGGCGGACGGGAACCGGACTAGACGGCAGAGGGTGCCGAGGCGTGTTTAGAGATCCGAGGAAGTGAGCAGTGATGCCCTCAGGCATCTAGGGAACGGTAGCAGGGTCCAGAGGCGTGCTGAGATAGCTCATGGGAAACATTTCGGACGGGGGAGCAGTGAGGATGGGGGGCTGGTACGGGACTGGAGCCTTCCCCGCCATTCCCTCGGAACAGCTTCTGTGTTTGTATTAACCATAGATATTCTGACATTGGGGGGGGAGTTCAGCCCCTAGCTCCGCCCATTGTATCTACCACCATTTGAATAGCCACCATGTATGTATATAAGCATATGAAAGATTGACGATTTCGTTGCACTCCGTACCAAATTACCGAACAATATCAGTGAGAGGCAATCGACCATGCAGATTTCGAATGTGGTATTCAGGTCAACAAAAGGTCACTGCGCATGCGCACTGGAGCTAATGGTAACAGAGGCTATCTCGGCAACCTACGGGTTGATTTTCTTGAAATTTTGTAAACAAAAAAATAGCACGAAATATAAGTAAAAATGTCATTGAAGCTGCACTGCGCTGCGCATGCGCAGAAGAAATTATGAAGATAAGCCTGAAAGGCAAGGATATTTCAGAGGAGGACCTGAACAGAGGGAAAGCCAACGTGCTTAAATTAAGCATGAATGTTTTGTCACCCTTGGTAACAACAAAGGTCAGTGCGCATGCGCATTAGAACTTATGGTCATGGAGGCTATCTCGGGAGCCAATAGACCGATTTCGCTCAAATTTTTGCGAGTAAAAGCAGAATATCATCTGCGAATCCTAATTGATGGCATTACGACGCTGCACTATTATGCGCATGTGCAAAAGGAATTCTAAGGAATAATAGGCTATAAGGGATCATTTAGACCAGGAGACAAACAAATGGCATATTAACATGTTTCAGTCAACCATAACGGTATCTTTGCTCTCATTCACTGCAGACGTTACTGCGCATGCGGACTGGGACTTAGGGTAACCGAAGCCAACTCGGTAAAAAATTGCCTGAATTGGGTGAAAATCTGCAGGTATAGGTGAAATACGGTCGGCAAACCCATCATATTTTGTATTGTATCTCGTTTCTTCTGGTCATGCCCAGTCTTTACTTAACAAAACAATCATTCTACGTGTGTTTATTTATTTTGTGACATGAACAGAGGGCAAACATGAAGCAGTCTGCAGAGACATGCTAATATAGGAAAACATGGGCTTACAAAGGGGATTGAATGGAGTCATACTGAGAACACAAGACCTAAAGTCCGAAAATTGCGTTGGTATAAGTATCATACGGCTGAAAACACTCGTCTGTCAATCGAACTGTTTGCCTAACGTACATTGTCACCGGCTTCTCCTGCGCCGGAGCGGCACCTGCCGAGGCCGCAGGCCGAGGTCTGTTGTTGGCGTCTGTCCGTCCTGAGAATTGATGTCAGAGCTCTGGAATTTTGTAGGGTGATAGCCCTTCTGCTCCAGACACCCAAACTGAAGCCCCGAGTCGAAATCCAAAATAGTTTTTGAGAAATTTTGGCTCAAACTTTTTCTGTTTTATATTTTTCTAATTTTACTTCTTAACCTACGAACTTGAAACTTATGTCCTTTTCGAAAGATAACAAGGGCCAGCTAGGGAAAACGAATTGAGCTGATCCGACAATATTTATTGCGCGAAAACGCGGCATTTCTCACGCGAGCAAAAAACCTGCTAAAAGTTGATGGCCGACTTGTGCGCTCGAAATGTCAGAAGACAGGCCTCAGTTAGCTGAAAGGCGGTTACCTAGGGGTAGCTAGGAAAATTTTGTAGTGCTTAGGCATAGTTTTGAGTGCAAAACGCAAAATTTTGACCTACTTTTTACAGTTCTTCCGGAAGACTGAATTTTGGTTCATTTCATTTCAACGTTAATATCTCACAATCTAATTGACCGATTTGAGTTTTCATTTCAAATAATGAAAGAACATTGCTTCCGCCTGATAATATTTGGAGATGGAAGTTGTGAATGTGAAATTCTTTTGTTTTATAGGCATAAATAGAAATTGAGCCAAAAAACTTTTTATTTGCATCTTCCTGGTTCCAAGCTCATGTCACTCACAAACTCAGAACTGAAATGGCTGAAGAGGAAAGTTACTTGCAGTCATTTCGCTCACTTATACTACCCACCTATCTCTAATGGCTTTCGAGTAATTAGTCCAAAATGTATTACAAGATGCTAAAGTTCTCGGACCACCTTTGCTTCTCACCATGGTTTGAAGTCCTTAAAATGGATGGAAGTGGAAGTAATTTGGCATGAAGCTAGCTTACGATCCTAGCTCGACGATACAACTAATTTCAGCCCAAAAGAATGTTTGGTTCGTCTTCTAGAAGCACCTTTATATCGTGCCTTTTCGGGACAAGCACAGCACCCGGCGCCAGCGGCCCGGCATATTCGGCGGAGTTGTACTAGCCAGTGACCTCCTGACGGGTCACAGCTGTTCAGCTGGTGGGAGGATGAGTAGTGTGGCACGGTGGTCTAGTGGTTAGAGGCCCTGTCTCTTGATCAGGTAGGTCCGGTTCGAATCCAGTGGTGACCACGTACTCTTTGTTGGTTATTTCAAAGAAAAGAATGATAAAACTGATTTGCAGGCTTATGAAGAGATACATTAAGAACGAAATATGGTTTGCTTTCGGCACATTGTCATGCGGCTCTCCTGCGCCGGTGGGGCGTTAGCCCAGGCCGCAGGCCGAGGTTTCCTCAGAAACAGGAGGAGGCGACGGATTATGCACTCTAAACTGTCTCAGAGGAGTATGAATATCTAAAATTCTAGTCATTGAGGACGAAAAAGCATCCCACTGCTGTTCACAAGTTTCACTTGGTTTCACAATGTTGTTCCAATCGGTCGAACGAACATCTGCTAAGAAAGAATCAGAATCAAAGGCGCGCCAATTCCGACTAGTTTTATACATATCTTTAGCATTAGCTCGAGGCACGGTAACGTTAAGACAAACACGTCGGTGGTGACTTGTGTAGTCACATGGCTCTACAACACACACGGGCTCAGGTCTAGTGCTGCAGATGGCATCAGATGCTAGAATTACATCGAGCTTCGACTCAGTGTCATCACGAATAAAGGTGGCATCATTAACCAAACATTTTAAACCATATTTTTCCAGTTCTATTAGTCTAGCAAAAGCTACAGGGTTGGTCCGTTCGTCTGCGTTGAGATCTCCGGTAAGAATGATTCGTTGGGAGGGGTAAGAAGCCACGATGTCCTGTAGCTGTCCCTCGATGTCGTTGAAGTCAGCATGCACTTGCACTGGGCTTGTTGTGGGAGGACGATACAGGCTTCCAACTAGTGCCGCTTTTCTTTTGTCCAGTTTGACTTTCACCCATATTGGTTCCACACGAGAGTCCCTTTCCTTATTAGAAGATGTAGCAATTTTTTTTGCATGGAGACCATTTTTAACATAAAGGGCGACACCACCACCTGACTTTTTACGGTCCATGACTCTGTCACGCCTGACCCTTTTATACCTAGTTTGTTCCTCTGCTAACACCCACCCCGGTGGGCCTCCGAGCCACCTCTGCTCTGGTAACGGGGGGGGTTCAAACACCCCTTTGATCTCGGCTCCTTGCGGGATAGCGAAAAAAACACTAACGCTGGCGGATAGCTGATAAACATTCATAACTAAAAGTTGCATTTTGGCTCACGTCAATATTAACCCTCGCCCCACAGGGGGCCATCGATGCCCCTCCCTAAGGTTTTTTCGGGATAGCAGAAAAACGACGAAACGCAGCACCGCGGTTGAGGGCTCTATCTCTCACCTTATTATTCTCCCACCATCCCTGAAAATTTTTACCTTAAGTCACCCAAGGTCAGGTCACCAGGCGAGGTCAACCAAGGTCACCTCTCTTCAACTTTGAAGCTCTATAAGAGCTACATTTCTTGGTCGATTGATTTGAAACTTGCTAAACTTCATGACCCTTCTAAGATCTACAACGTTTATATCCGGGATTTTTCGATTTCGTGACCTGAGGTCAGGTCACGAGGCGACCTCTCCCATTGGAAAAACATGGGGAAGAGCTGTCTCATGATATAAAAGCCACAAACACTATTTGAAATACTCAGACTGCTCAGAACAGCGTTGTTGGACACCCTTTCACGGATCCCAGGGGTCATATTCGCCCTTTGACTTTTCCAAGGTCATCCAAGGTCACCAGGGTTCAAAAACAGTATTTTGACAATAACTTTTAACCAAATTAAGCTAGAGCGCTGAAACAAACACCATCGTGATTGTTTTGTCACTGGCTTTTATTTGATGTACGGCAAGGTCACTTTCTGACCTCCCGTGACCTCAGGTCATATTAGGGTCACGAAGTGACCTCTGGAGGTCAAACCACTGGCGGGAGGTCTTTACGTTCCACATAGCGGAAAAAGGTCTGGCAATTTCCTATCAAATTTATTCAACCAGATTTCAATAGCTCTAATGGCATAGGAGTTATGCCCAGTTTTGTTAAGCATTGCATATTTGAGTGAAAATAGACTATCGTGACCTTTCTTGACCTCTAGAGGTCTAATCATTGACCTGAGCGCTTAAACGTGCCAAGTAATTTCTTACTGAGTTCTTGCGAGCTTTCTAATGCACTTCGCAGATTTTCACTAACCCCCATATTTTCGGAGTTAGGGGAGGGCATCGATGGCCCCCGGTGGGGCGAAGGTGGCGCCGGACCCCCGGTGGGGCGCGGGTTAAGGTCATACTTGGTGAAAGAAGGTGATAGGTTAGAGAACAGTTTCTGAGCTCTAGCGTCTGGCAGATTTTAGTTAGAATCAATGTTTAGGTAGTATTCGCTTCCCGGTTTAGGCGAATTCAATGATGTACAATGTGACTATACTAGGTCAAAATATAAGATGACCTGATCTAAGGTCCGCTCAAGTGTCACATCAGCCTAACATAGTCAATTTGTATATCGATCGACTCGCAATGATAATTCAATCGTAATGGTATCATCGAAATAAAGGCTTTTAAGTTAATTTTACTTAATTGTTTGTCATAGCTTATACTAGTGGTGCGTAGTATCGCTAAAAAGATCGGAAACATTTGATGAACATCATTTCCATTTGGATGGTAGGAAAAAGGTTCCATGGAAGCTGGTGCGTTGACGCTGGTTTTTTAGGATGATCTTACCGTGGGTATGTCTAGCTTGTCCCTTTGAATATCTTATCATGCATAAAAGTCACCACCAACAAGGTGGGGGCTAGTTAATCTTCACGTTCCTGCTGGAAAAGCTACTCCATCCAGTCCCCTTGTGGGATTTTGGTCTCTGTTACCTTTCCTATTGGCTGGTTAAACAAATTTCTGATTTATTTCCGATTTGGCTGAAGTTTAATGTGACATCACGCAACGAATGTGTGGTGTCACGTGCTTTTATTAAAATATTCGTGAGATTATTTAATTGGATATAAGACATACTGGTTTTCTGCAAAATAACATATTGCATTGTTATCAGACCCAGCAGGTGTTCATCCCGGAGGGCTGACGAGCGCCACCTCCGCTCGTGCCCTGACTGCCACCGCCCCTGCAAAATCGGACCCCAGGTCCTCCGACTATGGGTGCACAGAGAAATGCGGTCAGCTTGGCTTACCTTGCAGTGCTATAGTATGAATATATGTATACAGATACTTTAAACATTTCTTCTACCATAATTTCACCAGGCCGTGCTCTATCCGTAAACAGTTTTTCAACCGATCCAATTCGAGAGAATATTGCCTTGACGATACATCCTATAGGATGTATCGTAAAGACAATATTCTCTTATAGCTTATGCGCTTATAAGCTCATTGAGCTCTACTTCACAATTTGATTCATGCTGTGGTTCTGCCCATGGGCGTAGCCACCACTAGGGTCACTAGGGACAGTGTCCTTACAAGTTTGGAGACCCCGAAAACTTGTAGGGAATGTCCCTACAAGTTTTGAAGACCGGGAAAGATATTACAACCGCAATATGTTAATTTTCGAATACGTCTTCCAATTGTACTTACCTACTTCTCACGTATGCAAATCCGGACATCGTCATTCGTACCAAAGATATTAAGAATAATGATTTTATACCCTTTGATTTTATTTTTCCCCAATTTACCAAATCTGTCCCCATTTCTGTACCCTATAAAAAATAGGAGTGATGTTAACCCGCGCTCCACCGGGGGTCCGGCGCCACTTTCGCCCCACGGGGGGCATCGATGGCCCCCTCTAACTCCGAAAATATGGAGGCTAGCGCAAATCTGCAAAGTACATTGGAAAGCTCTAGTGAATTCAGCAAAGTTTTAACTTGCATGCGTTTAAGCGCTCAGGTCAATATTTTGACCTCCAGAGATCATGTTGGGTCACTATAGGCTATTTCTACTAACATATGCAATGCTTAAGAAAACTAAGCACAGTTTTTATGCCATTAGAGCTATTGAGGTCTGGTAACTACATTTCATAGGAAAATGCCAGGGCTTTCTCCGCTGTGTGGAACATAATGCCCTGCCGACAGTGGTTTGACCTCCAGAGGGCACCTATTGACCTGACGTGACCTGAGGTCACGAAAGGTCATAAAGTGACCTTGTCGAATATCAAATGAAAGCCAGTGACGAAACATACATGATGACGTCTAATTCAGTGCTCTAGCTTAATTAGGTCAACATTTATGGTCAAAATACTGTTTTTGATGTCTGGTGACCTGAGATGACCTCAAATATGTCAAAGGGAAAATATTACCCCTGGAATCCGTGAAAAGGGTGCTAAGAATAACTTTCTGAGAAATTTAATAATTTGCAATCATTTTTGTGACTTTTGGACCAAAAGGCAGCTTTTCCCCATGTATTTTTATGGGAGAGGTCACCTCGTGGCCTGACCTCAGGTCACCAAATTGGAAAATCCCGGATAAAATTTGTTTAGATCCTGGAGGGGCCATCAAGTGAAGAAAATTTGAAATCAATTGGCCAAGTAATGTAGCTATGCTAGAGCTCAAAAATTGAAGTGAGGTGAACTTGTTTGACCTCGCCTGGTGATTGGACCTAGTGTGGCCCGGGGTAAACAATTTCAAGGATAATGGGAAAAAGATCGGGTGAAAAAACCTTAGGGGGCCATCTATGCACCCCCTCCCCTCGTGTGGCGAGGGTTAAGAAGTCACATTCTTTCACCAGCGCCGATTCCAGCAAAGGCGGAAAAATACTCCAGTTGCAAGCTGATCTCTGTGGATAGGATTGGTCACCATGACAACGTCGGATTGTTAGTTCCCGCCAGGGTGGGGGGGGGGCTGTGTTTGAAAACCCTTGGGTTGCTCCACGGGCACGAAAAAACGGTGACATGAAGCGCTGCCGTACTTAGCACACCTCATCCATGATCGACTCCGCAACCTTCCCCAATATTTTAAGGTTGGAACATCTCAGGTCAGGTTACCAGTACATGTCAGGCTACCTCACCTCCAAAAATGTTTAAGGTGCATAAGTAAGAAAAGGGCGAATCTATCGAATTGAAGCGCAGACCACATAAAAGGCCCACCGAGTACTACAACTAATTCCGGAATTTTTCAGATCGTAGACCTAGGGGCAGGTACGGATAATGACCTCTCCATTGAAAATGCATGAACAAAACGGCAATTGCCCGAAAAATTGAATTAATTTTGTAGATACCGCGTGTAATACCTTAGTATTCTTCAGAACATAGTATCCTAGGCCCCTTTATAGGTTCATGCTGCAAGTTTGAACCTGTGACCTTAGAGGTCATCTGGGGCTGCAGGTTTTCAGACTTGAGTTAATAACTTTGCACAAAATGATGAAAAATCTTTTATTTTCATATCATTACGTTTAGAATGTTATTGCGAGTCGATTTATACGCATATTGATTATGCTAGGCTAGATGATGACCTTGGCAATGCCTTTTAGTTCAGGCCTTTTTATGTTTTGACTTAGTACAATAATATTATACATCATCCAATTGGCTGTAACAAGAGAAAATGAACTATGTATAAAATGATTCTAACTCAATTCTGTCAGACGCTAGAGTCCATAAACTCTTCTCTATCATGCTACATTTTTTGACCTGTCATGACCTCAATATTTACCTCAGCCAAAAAGTGACGAGAGTGATGTAAGAGCCAAGCCAAGTGAGCCAAAAGAGCCAAGAGTGATGAAGTTCTTCATGAATTTCAATGGCCTATTCACCTGCATTTGCGTTTTTTCGCTATCCTGTATAAGATTCGAGTTCGAGGGGGATTGTTTGGACACCCCCTACCAGGGCGAAGGTGGCTCGGAGGCTCACCGGGGCGTGGGTTATCGCTTGGTCAGCTGTGAGTCAAGTGTGGTTGGTGTTGCTGGTCGAAATAGCCGCACTTTTACTTAAGCTCCCATTTAATTGCATCAGTAAGGATACCAAAGACAAGGAATAGACATCGGGACCAAGATAACTACCCCGGTCTGCGACCTGGGCTAACGTCCCAACGGCGCAGGAGGGCCACATGACAATGTGCTGAAAGCAAACCATATTTCGTTCTTAATGTGTCTATTCATAAGCCTGTAGGACAGTGTTATCATTCTTTTCTTTGAAATAACTAATCAATAGCTCGCAGTCAACCCCAGATTCGAACCGGGCACCCCTGATCACGAAACAGTTCCTCTAACCACTAGCCCACTGCGCCACACCGCATTGATTCCCACGCCGTCAGGAGGTCACTGGCCGGTATCACTCAATCAAAACGATGCCGTGATCGTGGCGCCGGGTGCTGTGTTAGTACAGAAAAGGCATGGTATAAAGCTATTTCTAGAAGACGAACGAACCATTATGTTAGCCTAGAATTACTTGTATACTTGCTAAGTTAGTTTCACGCCAAATTTCATCCACTTCCATTCATTTTAAGGACTTGAAACCATGGTGAGAAGCAAGCAAGTTCCGAGAAATTTAGCTCCTTGAAATACCCTTTCGGACGAATTACTCAAAAGCCGTTGGAGATAAGTGGGTAGCGTAAAAGAATGAAATGACTGCAATTAATTTTCCTATTCAGCCATGTTAATTCTGAGCTTGTGAATTGAGTGGGCAATGGGCTTGGCGGCGCTCTCACGATAATTTTAATAAACCCATGTATTCATTCATACACGTTCAAAAGAAACAAATAAACTAACCAAACATCTGAAGCATGCGTTCAATATAAAATAGTTTAGGACCAGCCGATTTCAAGGCGCTCCTCCGATGGCGACAGCCAAGGACAGAAGCCTGCCGGACGCCTGTTCAAGGACAGAAGAGGCCGGCACACGTGACCGTGCCAGCCGGCGTCCTGTTACCCATTGGCGGACGCAGGGGGGCATTCCGGCCATGCCCCCCAAAGCGCTGGAGGGGGGCCAAACTATCTTTTGCCCCCCAAACGCCGGATAAATTTTTTGAAAAAGATGTTTATACTAGGTCAGTAGAGCAAAAAAATCTTCGCTCCCACCCCCTCACCCCCCCCCCAGGAGGAGAGGCAGACATGAGTTTGGCCCCTCCCAAAACTCGTGTCTGCGTCCGCCCCTGCTGTTACCGCTCCGCAAGTCTCAAGATAATCGTCTTGTTTTGCTAAGAAAGTTATGGGGGTACTTTAAGCACTGCTGCTCGTGTGAGCCGGTGAGATAGGCTTCCTGAGTGGGCGATAATGTTAATTAACGTTTTACTTTTATGCTTGACATCTCAGTACTGGGATCTGATAATAGTCGAGGCTGAGACAGGCAGCTAGGTTTATCTCTATACTTCTTAGACACGCAAATGGCCGCATTCAGACGCTTTCCCAATTCAACATCAGTCTGTGCTCGCTTTTACAAGCGCATTGACGGGGGAGAGGGGGTTGGGTACCCGCCCTCTTCGGTTTTTTGTGAGATAACATAAAAACGGCACGCGCCGCCGTACTAGGCATACCTTTTCTCTGATCATTTTTACAACTTTTGTCAAAATCTAAGGTTAGGTCACTCTGGTCAGGTCACTAGTACAGTTCAAGTGACCTGACCTAAAAAATTTAAGATAACATAATTCGGAACAGAGTGAACTTATCCTATTGAAACTCATACCACATACTGAGCCCACCGAGCTGTCTAAAATACGTTCCGGTATTTTTTATATCGATGACCTAAGGTCAGGTACGAGGCTTGACCTCTTCCTTGGAAATACATGGGGAAAGTTGTTTTGATTAAATAACATGATTATAGATAGTGATAGAGTGTTTACTTTAGCTTCAGTAAATTGGGATTGTCTTTACAGTTCTAAAGATATGCATTTTGACCTCATTTGACCTTGACTTGACCTGGGGTCAGGTCCAATGACATATTGGACCTGATTTGACCTATCAATGCCAAATAATATAACATTGGATTCGGCTTGCTGCGAGGATTTTAATGGTTCAAATTGTTTGATCTATCTTTACTTGTTCAGATGTAATGACCGGAAACCTTCATTTACATGTTATCCCTATGACGACATGTTTTGACCTCTAGTGACCTTAAATGTGACCTGAAAAAAATAGTGCAAATATTTTCGATAAAGAGGTGGATGAGCTACTAAACGTCGTTTACGGTTTTTTTCGCTATCTAGCATGGTTCTCGAGATCTTAGGGGGGTGGTACCCAAGATTACTTTACTTACAAGGTTGATCCACGAGGAATACTTTGTCGCCAACGTGACGTCACACAATTTGGCACCAGTATGTTAGCAGTAGCTGATGCTAAGCGGCGCGTTTAGTTCAACAATCGAAAACAACAAACAAAACTAAACTGACGGGGGCTTAGACACTCGCGGCTGGGGAGGGATTGATTATTATTTGTATGTATTCTTTTTCATGCCAGGACGAGCTAGGACGTGGGCAGTCTGCAAAATAACGGTTTCTGCCGATGTTTCGTCTAACGTGAATTGCTCGTTTAGACCGATTGAAGTTGCGTTAATTTTCTACAAACCAAACGGTCCCTGATGCTGCGAAAACATTTAAAATGAATATTTAGAATGAAAGAATAAATATGTCTGCGGCCACCACATGCTAATATTTGTATATTTCCGTCGAGCGCATTATTATTTTTCAACACCAGTTGGATCTTATAACTCCGGCTGCTTTGCTTCTATCCATTACTTTGGCTTTGCCGCATTGTTTGTGTGGCTAGGTGATATGGCACCAATATGGTATCAAGGTATCGAAAAGTATCCTTTGCCATGGGAGAGGGAGCCCTCTAAACCGCGCCCCACCGGGATCCGGCGCCAGTTTCGCACCACCAGGGGCATCGATGTCCCTGTAAATCCGAAAATATGGGGGTTATCGCAAATCTGCAAAGTGCATCAGAAAGCTGACGTGAATTCAGTAAGAAACAATTTTATATCTTTAAGTGCTCAGGTCAATCGTTTGACCTCCAGAGGTCAAGTTAGGTCAAGATAGGCTATTTTCACTCAGATATTCCATGTTTAGGCAAACTGGGCATAGCTCTTATGCCATTAGAGCAATTGAGATCTGGTTAAGTTGATTTGATAGGAAGATGCTAGGACTTTTTCCGCCATGTGGAACGTAATGACCTCCCACCAGGGGTTTGACCTCTAGAGGTCAAATCGTGATCTATTTTGACCTGAGGTCACGAAAGGTCAGAAAGTGACCTTGCCGTACATCAAATGAAAGCCAGTGACAAGACATACACGATGATATTTGATTGGGCGCTCTAGCTTAATTAGGTCAAAAGTTATTGTCAAAATACTGTTTTTGACCCTGTTAACCTTTGATGACCTCGGAAAGGTCAAAGGGAACATATAGCCCCTGGAATTCATGAAAGGGTGTCCAAGAACGCTTTTCTGAGCAAGCTGAGCATTTGCAATCGTTTTTGTGACTTTTAGATCATAAGACAGCTTTTTCCCATCCTTTTTCGATGGGAGAGGTCACCTCATGACTTGACCTCAGGTCACGAAATAAAAAATCCCGGATATACATGTATTAGGCCCTGGAGGGTTCATGAAGAGTAGGAAGTTACAAATTTATCGACTCAGAAATGTAGCTCTTATAGAGCTCAAAAGTTGAATTGAGGTGACCTTGGTTGACCTCGCCTGGTGACCTGACCTTGGGTGACCCGGTGTAAAAAATTTCAGGGAAGGTGGGAAAATGACGGGGTGAGAGGTAGAACTCTCAACCGTAGTGTTGCGTCTTGTTGTTTTTCTGCTATCTCGAAAAAACCTTAGGTGGGGCGGGCCATCGATGGACCCGATGGGGCAAGGGTTAAGCGGCTTTGCAGAGCCAACTTTGAATGCCCTTCTTTTTAAGAAAAACTGCCAATATCGCTTTCAAATGGTCAATTTCGAAAGTAAATTCGAAGTAGAATTGTGGAGAAAGAACAATGTTTTCCCTTCGACTCATGCTGTTCTTGTGAGAGCCACCTGAAATCGACAAATTTTAACATGGGACCTATTGGGTGAAGGAAAGCTTTGTCACCAGCGTGACGTCACAGTAAAGGCGGCTCCTGATTCGTGGTCGGGGGTCTGGGTGGTACCTGCCCCTCCCCCGTCAAAGCGAAGGTGGCTCAGACCGCCGTCAAAGCACGTGTTTAAGGGAATGTGGCACATTCATAACGTGATTTTAACCGATATAGCCAAGCTTTAAAGCAAGTCGCAAGATCCGGAATTCAATGTATCATTTGTCTTGAAAATCGAGAATTTCGTACAAAAAGCTAAAACTTACCTGAAATGTACCCCTCATGTACCCTTAGCAGCAGGCCACAGTTCTCATGGCTGTTGGTGTGAAGATATTAGGGCTGATAATAGCGGAACATTTTTGCAATCCCGGGATCCCGGGAATCACTGACCCTCAATCCCGGGATATCCCGGGATCCCGGGATTGGGCAGTTTTTTCAATAATCATGTCCAAAATTAGTGTCTTCTTTAGATAACGTATGTGGCGTATTCTTAACAGCATAGTAAATATTTCCCGTTAACGATAACTCATAGCATACTATTCTCACCATGCGGAAAGCACATGAAAATTCATATGGACACTAAACAGAATAAAATGTTCTGCTCCCCAAACAAATGAAGACATGAATGAATGAATGATATTGACAATATATATTTCTCGGTTATATTTCTAGTCATATTACAGTGAGGTATTTACCTATTATGACCCGGCCTATTGTGTCCTGGTCACACAAGTCACCTGCCATGATAGTAGCACTTAAGGAAGCAAAGGGCATCAACGGATTCGTCGCCGAGACTCGACTGTACTTTAGTGACGATATTTCCCACAGTTGAAAACACACGTTCCGACTCAACACTCGTAGGGATTATGTCCATAAGCCAGCTGTAGGACAGAGCTATCATACCCGTTCTTCTAGAGACAGGCAGGTGTTTCAACTCTTTCCTAATGGCCTTGGTCATAAGCGGAGGATTGGAGAGACTTAGCCTGGACAGTGTCCCAAAACCTGGGGTGCTGGGTGCAGAACGACACCCAGTCAAGCAGAATTTTCCACTCACTTTTTTTTGCTGAATTTTCCACTCACTTCCAACAATACTTACTACTATTGAATTTTACTCAACAATGCTTACTACAAAGGCCAGTTCCATTGCCTCCTCTACCAACGTCCACTGGAAAAAGAGAGCAGCAGAATCGAATGGAAGGTCGCCAAATTAACTCGGCTCTTATGCGCTTCTTTCGCTTTTCTGAAAGAAAATCTGGCGATTTCTATTTTTCTGGCCAATGATACCCGGCAACCTTATCTCCACCGATTTCAGTGGAACAACTGAATCGAAATTCTGGCGCGGGCAAGACGCTCAGTGCCCCCTGCCCCACCGGAGAAAGTTCCAATGGGTGAACACCGCCGCTAAATTCCATCACTCACAAAATTGGTGAGTGGAAAATTAGACACCCTAGCCTTGCGTTGCCAAAATAATGAGCTGACCGCTTTGAAAGATACATTTCTGGAAAGCAGTTTATCTGTACACATGATTTCTAGGCTTACGTCCTTGAAAAGTTGTTTTTGTGGGTCTGGTACCGAGAATAGTGAAAAAAACATTTTTGGTCATTTTGTTGTTAAATGCAATTATCTTGAAATTTGTATGCTAAGCAGCATGTTTTTGGCATTGTATGGTAGAAAACTGACCATTTATTGCGAAGAAAATCATTTTTATCCATATCAGCCCTTCATTGCTGCGTCCACGCCCTGTGACACCCAAATCCACTCACGACACCCTACGACACCCTAGGCATAAATACGCTGATATTTAAGTTGAACAGAAAGTGTCCGGTACTTGAATACATTGAAACTCTACATTTTCATTAAATGATTTTTTGGGCAAGAAGAATGTATCCAGTTACCCTTTAAACATCGTCACTTTTTTGTATGGCTGGTCTACGGCGTGGACTTACAAATCGCCGTCTTTACATCTATTAAATAAAGCGGCATCTTTAGGCTTTTTGAAAGGCCGGTTTCTTATTCTTTATTCACAACACATTGTTAGTCTTCCTCTTGGTGTGCTTTTAGTTGTATAATTTTCTAGTCTATAAGGATTTAGAAAATTAATTTAGAAAAATTTTTGAAATGCAAATTATGTAGCTCATGCGACCGAGAAGCGGCAAGCGATCAGAAATTTAAAGTAGTAGTCGCTCTGACGCTGTCGCATCCCGCCGCGCCTGGCTGATTGTAGACGAAGGGAAGAAACAACGGAAAGAGAAGGCTGGATTGATAGAAAGCAGCATATTCATATGAAGGTGAGTAGATATGTGAAGAGGAGCAGGGAAATTGACAGGTAAAGAAAAGAAACTTTTAGCAAGAGTCTGGAAGAGTTTATTGCCATGATAGAAAGTTTGTAGTTTCATCTGGGTTAGTTAAGTGTAAACCAAGGCTCTACTGGGCCCTAGCATAGGTGCATGCGAGGTGCAGTGATTGAGATCAGGAGTGGCCTCCAAAATTCCGATAACTATAGGCATAGGTATAGGAGGGGCGTTGTCCCGGGACAGAAAGCTATACAGTGCATGGTTAGATAATTAATTTTGGCACTAGGTATTGCATGAAAAAATTCATTTTCATTTTTCACCACCTGCCGGTTTTGGAGGCCCCCTCTGCAGAGTTCGTCTAAGGGGGCCCCGATATTTCGTCTCAGTGGCCCTTAGAGCTGGTCGTTTGGGAGAGGAGAGGAGGGGCACAAGAGTTGGTCTAGGGAAGCCCCCCAAGAGTTGATCTTCATCCCACAAATGTTGGTCTTGGTGGCTCCCAGAGTTTTTTTCCCCGAAGGTTGGTCTCAGAGGCCCCCAAAAGTTTTTTATTTGTGACAATTCACCAATTCCTTAAAAGGAATTGGAGACTGCATCAGGGGGGTTTCAGTTGGTAAAGATTTACCTGCTTAACCCAAATTTTTCACATGGTAATGGTCAAACAATGCTGCTTTGGGATGATTTGAAAATATTTACTTTGAGAAAATTAAAGGAAATATCCATCCCTCAGTTCAAACAAGGGCTCTGAGAGTTTACCACCTGAGTACCCAAATTGGAAAATTTTTACTCCGCCATACATTTTGAGGGGAATTTTCCACTCACTCGCCATACATTCCGAGCTGAATTTTCCACTCGACACCCTAGCGCAAAACCTATTTTGGGTCACTGAGCCTGGATACGCTTGAACTGTGATCTGGCTCTGGAACTCTTATCTTATCTAGAGCCTGTTGAAGCATTGATTGAAGCGACTGTGCTGGCTGAGGATCATCAACATCCATCGCTTCTGCATCTACAACTACTTCGGAAGCATGCATCTGTCCTCCCATTCTTCCCACCATATTTACAACTAAGTCCAGTACTTCCTTATGAGATGCGCTAGGGAAAATATCTTTCTAATCTCTATCTACCGACATTTTGTTAAGCAGTGTTTGCAGAACTTTTGCCGCACGCGACTGCCTCTGTATAATGCGCTGTTTTAAAGCATCTGACAGTTTGCGTGCAATCACACTATCCTCCTTCACAAGCGCATCTAAAATAAATGTTAAAGCAGTTCCAGCCTCCAAAAGTCCACTTTCTCGCCTACATAGCACTTCTGCTCCGAGTTTTAGGATCCTAAGGCAACGAATGATCCTAGGTGTGGTGGCGTATTCGTAATCATCGATCATTGTAATACGTTTGTCTCCTATGTCAATAATTGCCTTATGGACAGCTGCTTTCAGAGTATCAAACCGATCCAGCATGTCACACAAGCTATTCCATCGTGTTTTACAGTCTAGCACCAGCATTAGTTCTTGTCCACGTTCTTCTCTAACGTATTTCTGAAGGACTTCGTTTCGTACCGGGAATTTTCGAAACCAGCGGACGATGTTTCTAATCTTGTTTACGATTGGATTGATCGAACTGTGTAGTTCACGGTGACAGGTAGCACCATCTGTGTCTTCGTCCGTGCTGTTGCTGTCATCCTCGTCATCACAGTCGGATTCCTCTGACGAGTTAGGATCTTGCCTTCAAGGCGGCAAGATTCACATTAACGCTACGACGACAGAACAATTTGCATAGGCATGCTACGCAGCTAGAACGGCAATACAAGTCAATTGACCAGTTCATATTTGACTCACTGATTTTCACCCATGATGATAAAATACGCGAAAAAATACAAAGGATGTGCGTGACATCGATCAGAGAAGCAATTTAAAGACACCGAATGTCAAAAGACCACAAATATTCATATCAGATCGCACAGCAAAACTCAAACAGTTGCAAATATATCATTTGCCGTCAGTGTCGTAATAAGCTATTTTTGCGCTATCTCAGAATAAAAGCTTTCAGGTACATTAAAATCGATCTCACCTGGTAAGTTTCATCACCACCACCGTCGTCTTCTTGTTCAGAGGTCTGCCTGTCATCACCCGAGTACAGAGCGACGATGACGGCCAGGTGCACGCCGTGAGCGAGGCAAAGTTGGTGTTTGCAAGGCAGTGATTTCCCGAATTTGACCATCACGGAAGCTCCGTCGGTTGTGACACAGGTGTCGTGCTTACTGAGCTCAAGACCAAATTCTGCCAACTTGCCCTGCAGAACATCCAGGCACTTCTCGGCTGGCATTGAGCCGTGACAACGCGCGACACCGAGACCCCGCATGTTGCCTTCGCAGTGGACAGTCACGCTCATGTAGCGACGGTTTTTCAACGACGAATATTCATCGATTGTAAGCGAGAAACTTTTGCCCTTTGACACTTGATCGGCCAACTTCGCCTTCACCTCGCACTTCAGGCGAGAACAGTGTTTGAGAACACGCTGGCGAATGGTGTTATGATGGATTGGTAGGTTTTTGTAACCTTTAGCAGCCATTAGTCCGCGCAGGTCCGGTTAAGTGCAAAAAACTGTAAAGGCAGCCCATCTCCCGCGCACATTCTAGCTAGGATGGAATCCAGGTCCAGACTTCGGCCACTTTGGCGCATCAAAAGAACGTTGCGTCAGCTGATGAATGGTCTTTCACTTAGAAGATGCTCACTAGAAGGCATGCGGAAGCTAAATAAAATGTCTTTCATATAAACAAAGTTTATACCGTATTGTTGCCGGACAAATGTATCTAAAAATATGATTTTTATCCATTATTTCGAAACCGTCAAAAAATAAATCAACTAAGTAATGCCGATGCACTAGAAAATTCGAACTTGTTTTTTGTTTAGAATGCAATGGGGACACGCACCACCCACTCCACCCTAAATATTTTCTTGTCTAGATTTCACATAGTTTAAAAATATCGCGAGAGGCAACCATTCGGTGACAACTCCGCCCTTCTTTGATTTTGTGCGGGCGACATAGGCGGATCCAGGGGGCACGTGCCCCCATCAACCCTTGGTGCCCCCTGAAATGCTCACAGCGCCCCTAAAGCTCGTTAGCACCCCCCTAAAATGTCGCTTCCCGCCCCCCACCCCGATGCAAACACCGGATGGCGTCCCCTCCCCCTCGAGTGGCCATACTCGATCCGCCTATGGCTGGTGGGTCATTTTTGATCGGATAAGCGGATCCGGGGAGAGGGGGTGGCAAAATATCACATGTAGGTATAGGTGGTGGAGGTGGTGACCAGGGGGCTTGGGCGTGCATAGGTGAAGTGGCGATATTTTTAAATATTTTTTGCCGTCTCCGGAAAACGCTGCCTGCGGTACACTGTACCGGCACATTTTCGTGGGTTCACGCAGACAATGGGGAGAAAATGCGAAAAAACTTTACTGAGGCCCTCAAATTTTGGCGATTCCCTCCTGGTTCGCGAGTTGTGGTGGTGGGGGGGGGGTCCCTCCCCTCTTCGATGCCTGGGCCCCCAAATCATGGGCAGATCCAGGAAGCAGAAATTAACTTCTAACCGTCGGCCCAGAAGTACTGTCTCCAAAGTCTAGTGCGATTCTCCTCGCTCTCCGATGAGAGGTACCACCAGAAACGAGCCGCTATCCCCACCTAGTAGACCCCTTTACCAGTGGAGAGAATCCCGCTTGGTCATTGGTACGTGGGTACACAACGAATGATTTTCAACTCACCATTATTAGCCGAGGTCGGAAGTTAGAAAACTAGACAAATAAGCATCGGGACTGAGTGTGATAGTTTCGGGAAATCTTCAACCTCTTGCGGGCGAAACAATTTAGAGGAAACACAACTTTTTATTTACACTCCTTGTTCCCTATCTCAATTACTCAAATTAGACTTCAAGTGGGAAATTGTTGAATGAAAAATCGGGGGAGACAGGCCTCTTGGTCCTCCCTCCGATGTGTATGCAAACGGGTTATTGTTTAAAGAGAATTAGGGAGAATATCTAGACATCGACATACTTGCACATAAACCCCTCATTTTGTTTCTCATATCTTGGTCCGTAAAATCTGCATAAATCTTGGTGAGGTGCATCTCGTTGGTGTTACATATGCAACCATATTTTTAAGAATATGCCTTCCACTCTGGTCATCGTCAGCCCGAGAAACGCCCCCCCCCAGTAAAAATTCAGTGACGACGCCCCTGGGTGCGGAACAAACGCAATCAGATCAACTCGCCCTCCTCACCAGATTTAATACATTTGAGCTTAACGCAGATTGCCCGTGAGCCGTCACTTTGTCTGTGGTAGTGTAGTTAGGAGAAACAATCAGTCCGCGATTTATCGGAAGTTTAATTTGAAAACCACCAAATCGTCGATAGCTTTAAAATTAATATAAGTATTAGTAAAAACACATTTAAATACCAGTCAGCATCCAAATGGCTATAAGCGAATTATACACACACTGAAAGAGCCCAGACACGCTGGAAAATAAAATTTAACTATGATTAGAATGCTTCTTAAGACTCTTTTAAAACGTATCTATACGACAATCAGTACAGTAACACAAACATCATACACGTTTATTGAACACGCAACCCCTGTATCATGTAAATAATTCATGCAGATCTGCATTATTTACATGCCACCGATACTACTAAGATCTCACCACAAATTACTTGCAGGATATTACACTGAACAACTCAGATACACGCTTCGTTTGAATCCACCCGAGTTGGATGCCTTGCTCGTGAAAGATCGAGTAGACTAAGCTTCACATACTGTAACACATAGATATCACATTCCTGGAATTTTTAGTACGCATCGACTGCAATGGACATTCCGCGCCCATGTCTAAACCATTTAAAACAATAGGTGTTGGTTCAGGCATGAGAAAAATCGGCAGCAGTTCATGTTTTGGTAAAATATCCTACAATACTTTCCAGACTGCAATGTAAATCGTGCATTACGTCACTGGTAAAACACAAAAAACAGCACAGACACCAAACATAAAAAAACGTGACTTGATCGGAATTATAATTTCGCTGACACGTTATCACGCGACATGACCACCAGAGATAAAGTGACATTAAACTTCACACGCGCATTGACGGGGAGGGGCGGGTACCCCCTCGGGTATTTTAAGGTAACATAAAACGGCGGCGCGTAGCGCCACCTTACTGGCATACCTTTTCTCCGATCATTTTCAAAACCTTCGTCAACATTTCAAGATTAGGTCATCTCAGGTCGGGTCACCAGTACAGGTCAAGCGACCACATCAAAAAAGGTTTAAAATAGCATAAGTCAGAAGAGGATAAACTTATCCGATTGAAACCCATTCAGATAGCGGGCCCACCGAGTGCTCTAAAATATGCTCCGGCATTTTTTTACATCCATGACCTAAGGTCAGGTATGACCTAGCAAGGTCATATTATAAATCATTCGATTCGGCTGGCCGCGAGGATTACAATAGGATAAATTGTTTTGCTCTAATATTTTCCATAGAGAATTGGATGGGCTACCCAACGCCGTTTACCGTTTTTGCTATCTTGCGTGATTCTCGAGATCTTGGGGGGAGGAGGTGCCCGCCCACCGTCAAAGCGAAGGTGGCTCAGACCCCCGTCAAAGCAAAGATGGCTCACACCCCCGTCAATGCGCGTGCTAATATTGATCTAGAATACAACGGCAGAATTTCACATCCGGAATCCTCACAGAAGTCTCCTAGTGCGAGCACCCGACAAAACTCGTGCTCTCTTAGCTTTTAGAAAAGCTTGAACACTCGGCACAAAATCTGGATGCAATACCAATAGGGTTTTTAATCAAGTTCACTTCGCGCTTCTCTATGGCTTCATGTTTTCCACCGTCCTAAGCCATCGTTCAACTCTCAACTGCAATGTATAGCACAAATAGCAAAATATTATAGCTGTCTTGTCTTGGGGTGTGAGGACCAAAATCAAGAAAGCACTTTGAATCATTATGAAAATATTTCTTACTATTTCCACCACTTTGCTTCACGCCCATCAGGTGTCCATGACAAAAGTTGACTTCGATGACGTCTGCTCGAGACATGGTTTGCACACGGCTTGCTGCCATTGTGTCGTCACCTTTTGAGAGCCGGAAAACCTGGGAACACAATACAAAAGTATGGGATGATGCACGTTAGCACGCAACAGAATAGGATAAATAAAAAATGGGCAGCCACATAGGCGGATCCGGGGGAAGGGGGCACATGCCCCCATCGACCCTTTGGCACCCCCTGAAATAGTCACAGCGCCCTCCTGAAAGGTCGAGGGAGCCCCCTTGAAATGTCGCTTCTCCCAGGATGCTAAAATCGGCGCCCACCGACAGGATTTGGCGCCCATCTGATAGGTTTTGCCGGTCAAAACTGGCACCCCTGGCCTGGATGGCGCCCCCCCCGGGAAGGTGCTCCCCCATCGGAAATCCTGGATCCACCTATGGGCAGCCACAATATTTTCGTTTAGAGGGGGCACTTCAGCCGCGGGGCAGCATTTTAGCATGTGGCTGCCATTTCATATGCTGTGGCTAATCATTCATGACACACTGATTTGTAGAATGATTGGACTAGAATAGAATAGCTTAACCCCAAGGGCTCTAATCATGAGGGTTTGGATACCACAGACCGCACCATGACTTATACACAATTTGAAGGTCATCATATCTTAAAGCATACATCACAAGAAGGAAAGTTATCTGGTACAGAGGACTGATCTAACCTGCGATCCAAATTTCTTCTATCCTTGGGATGAGCTATTCTAGGCACTTCTGATGATCTGCCTCTGGTGTTGGTGAGGTGGTTGCTGGGAGGTGGGACTTGGCATCCAGCATTGGCGTACAGCGCTGATCCGCCTCTGGCGTTGGTGTGGCGAGTACTGGGAGGTGGGACTTGGCGTCCAGCATGGGCGTACAGCGCTGATCCGCCTCTGGTGTTGGTGAGGTTGCTGCTGGGAGGTGGGACTTGGCGTCCAGCATGGGCGTACATCGCTGATCCGCCTCTGGTGTTGGTGAGGTTGCTGCTGGGAGGTGGGACTTGGCATCCAGCATTGGCGTACAGCGCTGATCCGCCTCTGGCGTTGGTGTGGCGAGTACTGGGAGGTGGGACTTGGCGTCCAGCATGGGCGTACAGCGCTGATCCGCCTCTGGTGTTGGTGAGGTTGCTGCTGGGAGGTGGGACTTGGCATCCAGCATTGGCGTACAGCGCTGATCCGCCTCTGGCGTTGGTGTGGCGAGTACTGGGAGGTGGGACTTGGCGTCCAGCAGGGTCGTACCACATCATTCCACCTCTGGTGTTGATGATTTCTATACCCATCCCCTGTGATGGTAACAAGGAACCCAAATTGGACAGGTTTTGGTCCCATCAGGTTGAAGTTTGACTGGTCCCCTCACTTTTTTATGGTGACAACGCTTAGGGCTGAAACAGTGCCGAAAATAAAAAAACATCACAAAACATAATTATTATTGACTGCAAAAGAAAGTTAAGAAAAGTAAGACAGATAAAAAGTACCAATGAATCCTGTTTCTGTGTGATATATTATGGAAATGCAAGTGTTTTTAATAATGGCATCAATGATAATTCATTTAACATTACTCCTTGGAATTTGAATTCAAACAAAGAAATAAGGCAGGAAAACCAAATTATAGAAATGTAGGTAACCCCATTGAAGGCAATGCTGCCCCAGTCACATAATTTCCTCTCAATTTTGGGCAGAATTTGAGCTGCCCAAATCACCTTGTCTAGTTTCATGCCGAGTTCTGCTGACATGCACATAGTTTAACATGTAATCTGAGCTTGTTGGGCTTAAATTGAATTCAAACTTCCGAAAAGTATCAAACTTTGAATAGATCCCCGGCACATAAAAGAGGCATAACTTTACACATCTGATCTTTAGTGTGTTGTTATTGTAATAATTGTGTGTTGTATTGTAATAATGTGTAGTGTAATAATGAATTTGTGTTGTTGGAATTGTAATAAGTGATCGCCTGTGTTTGTGGTTCTGGTGCTGAAGGTAAAGGGGACAAATAATACTAATTGGTTGGACAAAAGTACTTTTACGCAAAACACCAAGTTTTAAGTCTCTAAAAATTTCAGCCACAGAAAAAATGTAGGTAGGGAATTTGGCAGGAAGCGCAAGCTGATACATCAGGAAAAATTATGTGTAAGAGCCAATCCTGGAGTCTGTGATTCTGTAACGGCTGCTCACACGCGCGGCAGCCACAGATATTTCAAGTGGTTTTACCGTTTGCTCCTACTACTACTGGAAAATCGCAGAACAACACAATAATATATAATAGAGCAACACAGATGAGGACACGATGCATCCACATTATAGAAATCATTATAGAAATTATACAAATCATCCAAAGCAATAGAGAGAGTAAATGCATCCACGGCATCGCATCGCACGGCATTTGCGACGCTGAGACGCGGCGAATTAACATGTAGAAGCTTCCCGCCCTCAGAAGTAAACAAAGAGCAAAATAATGACCCTAAAAATTTGAGAAGAACTATTTAAAAAATATCCATATTAATACAACATTTTAGTTAATATACGCTATTATTTAAGTTCAAGTTTAAGAAATAGTTTTAAGGTGGGTGAGGATTAAAATATCTGCTGGAATTAGATAGTTTTAGTCCTCATTATCTCTTCAATTTTCGAAAAAAATCTATATTAATACAGTGTTTTCCCTTAAAAGTATTATTTTGACTGTTCAAAATTGTATTTTAAGTCATAAAACTGCATAGAGGAGGATATTCAAATGGAATTTAACATTCTGTTCAGAAGTGGCGCAACCTAGTGTCTCTACTAACCGTGGCCAGGTCTTCCTCAGTTTTAGAGACGTAGTAGGAATCCAGGGTTCTAATTCCTGTCGTAGGTTCCGATGTTTTGGAGCTACTTTCACCGGACAAGTTTTGCGGGGTCTCCCTGGATCGGGATGGTCCATCAACGCTTTCACCACCATGCATACTCTTGAGATGGACGTGAAGTCCTTTTGTTGATCCTCCAGCTATTTTCAATACCTTTTACAAAGGCGACATTTTGCTGTGCTCCCATCCTGACTTCTAAGAAAGGTTTCCCACACCGCACTGCCCTTGAATTCCACAAAATCGGTCATTGCAAGCACTTCCAAAAATGCACACAATGCGTAACTTCCTACCCTGACTACCTTCTGGGTCACACTGACAGCAGGCACTGAGAGCAGGGTTGCCAGATGAAAAATGGAATTTTTCGCCAAATTTGATTCACCATTTCGCCAAATTTCGCCAATTCCAGATACCAATTCGCCACGATATCGCCAATGATGAAATCTTACGATCATAACCGACTTACGGCCACAACCGACTATGCCGCCAAGGGGTCTTGGGGCCCATTGGGGGAAGGGAAACTTTCTTGCCACCACCGTGCGACCTTCACTTGCGACCGTGCGACCTTTACTGGCAACTTACGGCCACAACTGACTATGCCGCCGAGCGGTCTTGAGGCCCATTGGGGGAAGGGAAACTTTATTGCCACCACCGTGCGACCTTTTCTATTGCTCAATCGTTTTCTTGCCAATTAGTTACCCTCCCCCCGGGCATATAAAGCAGGATTTTCCAAATTTTGCTTAATAAAAACCTCAAAATGATTTCTAAGCAGCTTACAAAAATCAAAGAAAATATTTAGGGCTTATTAAAAAAATAGCTTTGTATTTCACTATTTGGAACCTCTGCGCCAGAAACGTCTTCGTTTCTCCGCCTATACAAATCATAGAATTGTCCACTCAAAAATTAAAAATACGATTAAATCCTAAATCTGGTATGAATTTACAGGGGCGGACGAAGACCCGAGTTTTGGGGGCCAAACCCATGTCTGCCTCTCCTGGGGGTGGAGGGGGTGGGACGTGCAATTAAGGTGCTCGACCGACCTAGTATAAGCTACCTCTCCAAGTACATGATCGCTCTCCTGGGGGGGGAGGAGAGGAGAGAAGAGACGAGAAGAGGAGAGGAGAGGAGAGGAGAGGAGCGAATATTTTTGCTCTATAGACCTAGTGTAAACACCTTTTTCCAAATTTATTCGGCCTTTGGGGGGCCAAAAGACAGTTTGTCCCCCCACTGCATCCGCCAATGTGCATTTATAAATAGGTGAAAGCTAAAAATGTCCCGCTATTTTATTGTTTTATTGATCCATGGTTTTAAACATGTAGGCATTCGGACATGCTGTAAATACTGCATCAAAATTTTCCCCATTTGAACTCTCCCTTTTCTATTTAAGTATTTAAAAACCTAAGGTATTATGCCTCGCAAACTACTATAGCTAACACTTAACCTGTGCTAAGAACTCACTGTATCTGATTGTAAAAATTTAAGCCTATGGCCCTGCTTGTTTGTTTGATATTATGGCATTGTTATCAATGATGTGAAATGCTTTGTTAAATGTATGTGGTTTTTTGGGTATTTTTCAACCTTAGATTGTTTGAGGTTTCATTAATGAGCTCTTGAAGGTTCAGTCGATTGTGGTATAATACACTGTTGGTCACACTGTTGTGTCATTCCGTGTTGCTACTGTTTGTACTGTCAAAGTATGACACGCTGTGTGCATATTGTAAGGTCTGTTAAAGCTATTGCTTATCAAGCCAGTAGTTAATCAGCCCACTATTTCTCTTCAGAGCAGGTTCACTTAATGTGTATCATTTGCACTCTCAATGTGCCTACAGAGATTAGTAACACATTCTTTACATTGATTGGGTTCTCATGCTTTGTGTTTGAATTGGAAATTTACTTACATATTATGAGGCTGTTAAAGTCCTGCAAAATGCACCACAAGCTGCCCGCAGTCCCGCGGTACACGGTAAAAAAAAGTTAGCGCCCTGTGAGTGCTAATCCGACGCCGTTTTTTAGCCCCACCTAGGTGCTGAAGGTAGTACCCTAGTTGTGCTATTTCTAGCACGTTAGCTTCCCATAAGCATCATTGATTTCTACTTTGGTGCTTCTCGGAAGCCTTTACCAGCGTAGGGATGCGTTTTCTAGCACCCTAGCTTCCTCAGCACCCTTTGGGTGCGACGCCGTTTTTAAGCTCCCTGTGGGTGCTAGGCACTAGGGAAAGAACCGACGCGCTAACTTGGTGCTAGATGTAGTACCAGTATTCCCAAGCACCCTTTGGGTGCGACGCCGTATTTTAGTTCCGCTTTGGTGCTATGGCCGCATGATATAGCTCATCCACATGCACCGGAATGATCAGTGCATGACCACGACAATTCGGTACATGATTAGAATAGGTATCAGGCGTCAACGGACAGCGGACAGCATACAGAGCTAAAAAACTTTTACCCAACCATTAACAATACCAGGCGCCACATTGACTATCCATGAACAGGCTACCGACACTCATTGTACTGGGCGGGCCATATAAATTTGCACAGCTGGGTTGTTACAACAGCCACTTCTCCTTTTCGTCCATGCATTATGCACTCGAATATTGTAAACTGAACATGTGCTGCGAAAGGCTAAATCATGATACGGTAAGGCTAAGTGGAAGTAAATTTGGCGACGGCGCTCACCTCTGGCAAAATAACGTAACATACCAAGGATGATGGTTTTATCAGTTTGGCTCAATGGCAACGGTAAAAACTATCCTCTAGCCGGACCCATCTGGTGCACGATGGTCTGTCAGCCTTTCACATGTCCATAGCACTATTTAGGAGCCCCAGATTGGGGGCCTCAATGGGTGTTTTGATAGCCCATCGGTGTGTCTGCCATGTTTTTAATGAGTGTATATGTGTCATATCGTAAATACATGGACAGACTAGGTAGGACAGACAGCTTCGGACAGACTAGGTAAAACATCTTCAATATAGATGGTAGTATTAAGCTGTAGTTAAGTGTTCCTGTTGGTATGCGAGCAAGTCAAGAACATTTCTGGAGAGGTGGATAGGAGAGGTGTCTCAGTGTAGTCAAGTACTGGATTTCCCGTCCACCTTTCGTGGCCGTGAAGTGTTTTCAGATACCACGTTTTTCGATTACGTTGTGCCATCCCGTATTTTAACTCTTTGGATAAGTCAGGAGCGTAAAAACCTAGTTACCATGGTAAGTCTTTATTCAACAGAACGCGAACAAACGCGACAGCAACAGAACGCGACTTACGCTTCGCTAGTGCGTTAAACAGCTTAAGTTAACGTTAATCAGCTTCAGCTAGTGCGTTAAAAAAACCAGGCCGCCGACACATCACAGCTGCCGCACAAAGCGGAGACACCGCTGGGGTGCCTTGGCGCCATCGTCGATGCCCAGGACGTATCGCTGGACATAGAAGAGCAGCGCCGCCATGCTTCTCTTGAACTTGCGGTTCATGATACTGTGGGTGAGTACCAGGGCCGCCACCTTTTCCTCTTCACATTTGAGGCCCTGGAAGAGTGTCACCCCGTCCACCACAACATCTTCACCGTCGATGATTGCGTATCCACCAGCCTCGTCGTGCCGGTTGAACAAATCGTCCTCCGACAGCCCCATTTGCTTTAAGAACTGCTTCCAGACGCTTTCTGAAATATACCAATAAACTTGAGTTACCAAGTTACGCACAGGTAAGAAGGGTTAACCCTCGCCCCCGTGGAGGGGGGGCGAGGGTGGTTGAACACCACCCCCCAAGGGCTTTTCCGGCGGCGTGACAAAACGGAGGCGCGAAGCTCCGCCGTACTTGGCACAGCTTGTCCTTGATAAATTTCGCACCTTTGCTCACAATTTTAAGTTTGGATCATTTCAGACAGTGGCGGTTACAAAGGGGGCTAGGAGGCTCAAGCCCCCTCTCCCGAAATGTCCTAGCCCCCATTGTTAATACATAGGCTGGAGGCTGGTCCAGGTAATGGTGGGGGAGGTTGGAGTCCCCTAGCCCCCCCCAATGTAGGCCTGGATCCGCCACGGATGTCAGGTCAGGTTACTAGGCCAGGTCAAGACAGTAGATGTCCTCACCTCAAAAAAATGTTAGGACTGCATAACTAAAAACAAGGTCAATCAATCGAGCTGAAACTCCTATCACATAATGGGCCCACCGGGGGCTGCAAAGTATATTCCGGGATTTTGGATATCAGCGACCTAGGGTCAGGTACGGATCATGACCTCTCCATTGGAAATGTATGAGGAAAACGGGAATTGGACGGTATTTCTGCACATCCGGCTTGGAATAACTTCCCATTCTCGGAACTGTAGTATATTAGGCCACTCTCAAGGTTCATTTTGCAAATTTTGACCTAAGACCTCTGAGAAGTCATTCGGGACTACTTAAGCAGTTTTCAGACTTGGGTCAACAACTTTGCAGCTCATTGTGATAGAGCTCTCGTTTTGATACCATTACGCTGAGATTGTCATTGCAAGTCGATTGATATGCATATTGAATATGTTTGGTCATATGGTCATATGGCCCTAGGGCTGCTTTTTGCAGATGGCCGAAGAACAGCGGCGCACTGTTACAGCTGTTACAGCATGAAACGTGCGTTTTCACTGTATCCTTGAGAACAAACTTTGACCTCTAGTGACCTTTACATGGACCTGACCAAAAAATGCAGATGAAGAGGTGTGCCTGAGTTCGCTTTGCGAACTTAGGTCGGCATACGAACTACTAAAAAGGGCACGTCTGCATTTGACATTTTTGGAAAAGATGAAGGCGCACTATCTTATGCCGTTTTCTGATATGTTTTTATCTATCATAGTTTTCGAGATCGTATTAGGGGGGAGGGTTGGTATCAGCCCCCTCCTCGAACCTGCGCGTGTTAAGCAAGATAATTTCATTACAATGTCAACATCATCATTCTAAATATTTGTGGTGTTTTCATGCCTATGACTCTAAGGCATCATTAAAAATCATCAGTGAGCCAGACGCATCCCGTCAGATTGCAAAAAAACCGAACACGGGCCTTACAGGGTGCCCAGGCGCCACGCACCGGAGGGAAACAACTTGTTCCCCTCCGTATCTCGTTTCTCAGCAAAGCTGGGGCAAACCTTCGAAAGCTATTGTCGAGATGAAACGAAGTCATTAGGATCATTTTCAGGTTAGTTCGATATTGAGATCGCCATAGGTTAAAGCAGGTGCCATAAAGTTATAATGGGAAATTGCAGGTTATTTCCGATAAATTATTACTGAATAACGTTGAAATATGTATTAAGGCATCATTCACCTCTCTCAGCCTGACAAATCGAATTCTACATAATATAAAATTGATAGACCAAATTATAATTAATCTGAGTTATGATAACGTCATGATCATAGGATGCCGCGGTATGTTCATGACGCAAATAAATCGACTCCCAGTGACAATATGAACGCAATGACGTCCAGATGCAAGCCCATTTGGACATCATTGGGCGTCATTCTACACGTTTGGCGCAGCTTAAAGCCGATAATTTCGAGTTTTGAGGTTGGTTCACGTGATCTTGAATAGCTCCTGGACTTGCCATGACCTGGCTAAAACACGCGCGGTGGAAGGGGGTCCTAAAGTGCCCCCACCTATTTTTCCGAGGTGGCCGGAGTTCGCGTCAGGAAACACGAAACTTAGCTTCATTTGAGATAATTCATGAGCAGCGTCGATTGTTGAAAGAACTTTAAAAATCGGTCCCAATTTTTTAAATTGAGTCTTTCAAAGTGAGACCTATCTTTTGAGACCGCTAAAATCGCGCGGTCGCACCAGTGCATCTGCATTGTAGACCGAGTTGTGACGTCATAACGTCATATAATCGGGATATATGTTAAAGTCAACCTACGTGAAGGTATTCAAGACTTATAATAGACTGTAAGGAAATGACTTCATGATATATCATGGCCTCCCCCTTCTCCCAATATTTTGATGTCCCTACGGCTGAAAAGTGTTTCCCTCCCCCAAACCTCCTCCGACAAGTAACAAATAGGCGAGAAGCTCATCCCCGGTCAACATTACATATTTTTCATCCAGATGTCATGTTCCACCCTACCTCATCTCTTCCGCTCACCAGAATTTCATCACGGTGCCTCAGTTGTGTCAATTTCTTACTCTGGACTAAAAAAGCAATAAGAGCAATATCAGGACCCATTGGGACACATTTATTTTATTAATCGAAAGTGCAATTCTGCTTTCTCTATCGAGCATATATGGTCCCTGTCTTGCACAAATAACCTAATTAGGGGTCAATTAATAATGGCCTTCAACAAAGCGCAGAAAGGCCATCTCCGAAACAAGAATATGCCTTCATTTATTCAAAAGTTGACGGGCACTGGTCCAAGTGGAGTAAGATTAGAAGAGCAGAGGAACATTCGGAGCGGCTGGGGATTAAAAATGGTAATTAGATGATATGTTAAATGGTAGGTACTTTGCGGGGAATTTCCCCCTGAATTCGGGTCCTGCATCCGCCAGTGATTTTTTTAATCGGGCGGGACCCAAGCATAACCATTTATAATGACAACAATAACATTTTAAGTACGAAGTACAGACCAGCACTTGCAGCGTTCTTTTTATTGAAACTGGCAACTTTTGTTTTTATTTCACATGAAAAATTGTATGGAACTAGTCTTCGTATTAAAAATTATTGCCACACATGTTGGTAATGTAACTAGACTTATCTCCTTTTCTCGATTATTTCCACAATATGTCCCAGTCCTCTTGAACTTGCCATCTCATCTTCCACCTATGCAGCTTTTTATCCTCTGCTCCTCTTTAACTCTCGCCCTAGTATGGGGGTGTTTGAACACCCCTTCGCGTTTTTCCATGAGTGCGAAGAAACTGCGGCGCAAAGTCCCGCCGTGTTTGGAACACCTTATCCTTGATCTATGGCACAACTTTCCTCAAAGGTTTAAGGTTGGGTCGTCTCAGGTCAGGTCACCAGGCCAGGTCAAGTGACCTCATATCCAAAAATGTTTAGGACTGCATAACTAAGAACAGGGTTGATCGATCAATCTGAAACTTGTATCTCATAATGGGTCCAAGGGGTACTACAAAATATATTCCGGGATTTTCGATATCGGTGACCTGAGGTCAGGTACGGGTCATGATTTATCCACTGGAAATGCATAGGGAAAACGAAAATTGGTCGAAAATATTCCTGCAGATAGGGCTTAGAGCAGCTTCTTTTCCTTGTAATCGTAGTATCTTCGGCCAATCCCGAGCGTCATGTTGTAAGTTTGGACCTTTGACCTGTGAGAGGTCATCCGGAAGCTTTGCAAAAACCTTATCTAAAATGATTTAAAATATATTTAGACTTACCTCCAGGGCTCCAGCCGGTCGCACAAGTAGGTGCAGGAGATGCTGGGCCCACCGCTGCAGGCACCGCGCACTAGCCAAATGGGTTGACACCGGAAACACTTCACAAGGAGCGATCTTAGCGCTCACCCTGACCTCACGAGCAAAAATGGCGCCGAGAAGATTGCGCGGCTATCTAAACTGTGCTTGTTCAAGCACAAAGGAAACACATTGGGTGCTACCTTTAGCGCCTGTTTCGATTTTGATGCTTCATCGACCCTGCAATAGCACTCTCATAGCATGCAGTTGAGTTAACAGATGTCAGGGTCAGCACCATGTAAGACTCAAGCACCGCCTGGGTTCTTCGGTTTCGTGCCATTTTACTCGCGCCATTTTACAAGTACCCAAAGAATACTTCTTGAAGCATCGTGTGGATGCTATCAGCGGGGACAAGGCACGGTCTTCATTTGGTGCTAGCTAACAACAGTATAATAGCGCGTGGGTGCCAATCCAACACGCAAACCGATAATGCATTCTTGTCCAAGCATTGGTAAGCGACGTATGTGCTAATATGAGCATCCCTTACCTGCTAAGCCTCTTGCAAAAGCACCGTCTAGTATGTCAGGTGCTAATTTTTTTTTACCGTGTAGGTGCCGCGCGATTGTGCGGGATTTTTCTTGCGGGACTGTGGTGCTTAGATCTGTCGACTCTACCTCTCTCTCCTCCCCCGCTAAATTCGCTCCTAAATGTCCATAGAAACACCCCGGGCCATGGCCTACCCTAAGCTTATAATTATTATATTTCATCCTCACGCGTTATAGGGGGATAAAAAACCGAACAAAACATATCGCAACCCACCCCCTGCCTCTCATTTTCTGGATGAACTCTTGTTATGGTGTACAACGAAACAAAGTAAAATGACAGTACCTTTAACTGAACTTTTTTTTAGAAAAAAACTCTACTGTTTCACATACAAAGTAAAATGACAGTACCTTTAACTGAACTTTTGTTAGAAAAAAACTCTACTGTTTCACATACAAAATACGTTTGCTGGCGTAAATCGCCAAATTTGACTGATTTTGTCACCAATCATTCACAAAAGTAATCCGATCGCCCATTGAGGTCCGAAATCGCCCAATTTGACTGCTTTTATCACCGATCGCCAATTTAAATAAACCGATCGCCAACGGAGGTCCGAAATCGTCAAATTTGACTGTTTTTATCGGCAATCGCCAAACAAGAAAAACCGATCGCCAACAGTGGTCCGAAATCTCCAAATTGGCGAAATTTCGCCACATCTGGCAACCCTGACTGAGAGTAACAGAGTCAGAGGACATACTCCCTCACCGATACGACGAGCAATTCGACCCCTCCTATTCGATGGTCGAGAAAGGCAGCAACCTCCCGGGTAATATGACCTGAAACTGAATGCTTGAGGGGACGACGCCGCGGGGAGAGAGAGAGAGAGAGAGAGAGAGAGAGAGAGAGAGAGAGAGAGAGAGAGAGAGAGAGAGAGAGAGAGAGAGAGAGAGAGAGAGAGAGATGGAGGGAGAGGGAGAGGGAGAGGGATAGAGAGAGGGAGAGGGAGAGAGAGAGAGAGAGAGGGATAGAGAGAGAGAGAGACGAGCTCGAACTCGGAACCTGACACGGTGTGAACTGTGAAGCGATGACAGGTATAATCTACGTACATGCAGAAGGGAGAGCCTGGCTTTTGCTTGTGTTTGAACATTTTAGGTAGGTAAAATATTAAGCATAAAACAACGCTGTAGCATGTTGTTGGTTTCTACAATGATTTTTAATACTATCAGCGACGCTTTCCACGCCATATTTAGTGTTTGAAAATATCGGGATCCCGGGATTCGAAAATAAATAATCCCGGGATTCGGGATTAATACAATCCCGGGATCCCGGGATCCCGATCCCGGGATTATCAGCCCTAGAAGACATATGCTGACGTCACGGTATCAGCCAATCGAAGCCCTTGAAGCGTATTGAATATGGTAGTGGTTACCAGATCATGACATCATCCACAGGCAAATATTTATTTAATTTCCTCAATGAGCATTTAAAAATATAAGTATTGAGCTTATTGTACATTTTTTCAGAGAAATCATGGGCGCCTCCTTGATTTTCGGCTAAAAGTACCCCTAATTACAATAAATTCCAGGATTCGACCAAGGTGCCACACTCCCTTTAAGTATTAAAATTACACTGCCCTAAATTCGTGTAAAAATGTAAAAGGGGGAAGGCTGGCCAGCTCACACATAACATTTGGCCCCTCTTAAGATGTTCCGTCGGGTACCTAATCAAAAGGCTGTATGTGTCCCTACAAGTTCAGAAAGCATGGCTACGCCAATGGTCCTGCCCACTAGCTGCTTCTGCACTTGCTGTTTATATGCTTCTTGTGCGCAGTGTGGTATTTTCTTCTTTCAGAGACAATTTTCTCACCGGCAGATTGCAGTCGATTAATGACGGGGATCGCCGAGATCTTGGCGCGGCTCGAATGCGTGGAATGCTCCCTCGATGAAATAGAGGTCTCCTTGAGGCAGTTGTGCCTTGATGAAGAGAGCGTTTCTCTTCGGCGTCTGCTCACGACGTGCAACTTTGAGGAGGCTGAGAGGCAGCTCGCCAACGATGCAAACATGAGGATGTGGGTAAGTCATGATTATGCTAATGATGACGTTTTGTGGATCGTGTAATTTTTTTATCTTGTGGGCTTCATGCACTATCATTGGTTTTAAAATATCTAACATCACGTTTAAAATAGTATGTTATACATGTTTCATGAAGTTACAAATTTCAAGATCGTCCAATTAAACTGTTTTCTCGTGAAATTTCCCACAATTTAGATACATTAAGTATGAAAAAATTGAATGACTACCATCTGGTAAAACTCGCTGAACTATTTGGATTCTAACTGCAGATAGAAAACAGACAAATTTCTGACCTAGTACTCTAAGTTCAGCCATATTCATTGAAGATCATGTGTCCCACTCTTACTCATTACTCATTCCAAACAACATTTCAATGAATAATATTCTTATCTTGGCACTTATTTTTAAGCCTCTTCGGCAATTTACACAGTCCTTTCCTCTGGCCCTTGAATCGACACCTTATCTATATTTTGTGTAGCCCAAAAGCTTTCTATGTATGTAAGTGTATCCCAGTGATGTGAGCTCCAATCAATATGTTGACAGCATATTTCTTTTTCATATGCGTCGGAATGAGTATAACTGCATAAACATTGCTGCAGGTGCGTAGTGAAACACCAAAATGGTAACCCATAGACTAAACAGTGGCGAATCTATCCGGTCGGTTTGGGGGTGCCAGCCAAAGTCGAAGAAAACATAACGGGGTGGAAGATATCGGCACAAGATGCTTGTTTTTTGCTATCCAATGCCCAATGTTTACCCTGAAGTTAACTAGTTCTGTTTGAAGTTGAGTGTTGAAGCATCAAAACCTTGCTTATAAATTAACAACGAGCCGGGGCAAAAGGCAGGTCAACCGTATTGGGAAAGGATCAAAGCATAGTTTTGTCGCAAACTTCTCCGTTTGAGGGGGGGTAAATGGCGTTCTTGTCCCCCCCTGGATCCACCACTGAAACTAAATATATTATGATTTCGACTTTCGTTGAAACACCAATAACAAAAACAGCGTCTGCTATGCATGGAAGGGTTTACTACTACAAAAACTTTTGGCGTTGGTTTCTGCGCCTTTAAAGGGAATGTGGCACCTTCACAACGTGATTTTAACTGAGATAGCCAAGTTGCAGGGGTGTAATTTTCCCAAAATCTTTGGGGGTGCTCAGCCGGTGGGGGCGGCACCCCATAGGGGCGGTGGCGTTGGGGGGGCGGCACCCCTTCATTGCACCAAATTTGTTATTCATCGCTTTTTTGCGCCGTTTATAGCACAGAAAACATTCTATTTTAATGTTGGGCAGGTATTCTACAGCTTTTTTCCAAGCGTGTTTGCTTTTTAGGCGACATCCCAAAGCTACATACACGTCTTAAAACAATCCAATATGAGCTTTAAATCTTTCCACGATCAGGGGCGCAGCCAAAGCTTTGCCATGGGAGAACACACCAACTTTGAGGGGCACCCCGGGAGAGAAAGAGCACATTTAACGTAACCTAAAAAATTACTATATCTTAGTTAATATAAATTTTTGGGGTACCTTTGGTCCAAGAAAAATGCAAAACAAGCATTGACGGAGAAGGAAAACCGAATTAAAACTTGCAAAAAGAAAAGTATCACCGAGATCTCATGGAAATAGCCAGAACCCATGGGATTAGACTAGCCCGGTGACCCCCGAGGTGATGGGAGTTGGCCTTGTGTTCTTATTCTCTGTCTATTCAAGACCAGCTCAGGGGGCCCCTGGTGTAGATCAGAGCCCCTCAGAGCAGCTCATGCCGGCCCAGGACTACACTAGCTCAGTGGCCCCAAAGATAGGGGGGTCATCAGACTAGCTCAATGGGCCGCAGATAGGCTCATAGGACCTTGCACCCTATAAGCTCAGGGGCACCAGACTAGCTCAATGGGCCGGAGACAGGCGCATAGGACCTTGCACCATATAAGCTCATGGGGCACCAGACTAGCTCAGAGGGCATCATATGGGCTCAGGAGGCACAATGATGACACATGAGGCACCAGATCAACTCAGGGGGCATTAGTTCAACTCAGGGACAATATATCTGCTCAGGGGGCACCAGATCAATCAGCTCGGGGCCCAGATAAGCTCCTAGTCCTCAGACCACAGCAGGATTCTAGATCAGCTCAAGGAGCACCATATCCGCTCAGAGAGAGTGCAAGGGATCAGCTCAGTGGTCCCCGATCAGCTCGGGGCACAGATCAACTTGGAGGTACTAGATCAAGTCAGGAGGCATTTAATCAACCCAGGAGCCCCATACCAGCTCAGAGGCCATCATCAGCCTCAGTGGGCACAACTCAGCTCAGGGCCCCAGAGCTGCTGAGGAAATTACTTAACCCGCGCCCCACCGGGGGTCCGGCGCCACCTTCGCCCCACCGGGGGCCATCGATGGCCCCCCTCTAACTCCGAAAATATGGGCGTTAGCGCAAATCTGCAAAGTGCAATAGAAAGCTCGCGTGAATTCAGTAAGAAATTACTTCGCATGTTTTAGTGCTCAGGTCAATGGTTTGACCTCCAGAGGTCAAATTAGGTCAAGATCGGCTATTTTCACTCAAATATGCAATGATTAAGCAAACTGGGCATAACTCTTATGTCATTAGAGCTATTGAAGCCTGGTAAAGTACATTTGATAGCAAATTGCCAGTACTTTTCCGCTATGTGGAACGTAAAGACCTCCCGCCAGTGGTTTGACCGCCAGAGGTCACCTCGTGACCTAATATGACCTGAGGTCACGAAAGGTCAAAAAGTGACCTTGCCGTATATCAAATGAAAGCCAGTGACCAGACAAACACGATGGTGTTTGTTTCACCGCTCTAGCTCAATTAGGTCAAAAGTTATTGTCAAAATACTGTTTTTGACCTCTGGTGACCTTGGATGACCTTGGAAAAGTCAAAGGGCAAATATGACCCCTGGGATCCGTGAAAGGGTGTCCAAAAACGTTGTTCTGAGCAGTCTGAGTATTTGCAATCATTTTTGTGGCTTTTATATCATGAAATAGCTTTTCCCCATGCTTTTCCAATGGGAGAGGTCGCCTCGTGACCTGACCTCAGGGCACGAAATCGAAAAATCCCGGATATACACCTTGTAGACCCTGGAGGGGTCATGAAGTGTAGGAAGTTTCAAATCGATCGACTTTGAAATGTAGCTCTTACAGAGCTCTAAAGGTGAAGTGAGGTGACCTTGGTTGACCTCGTCTGGTGACCTGACCTTGGGTGACCCGGGGTAAAAATTTCAGGGATGATGGGAAAATGATGCAGTGAGAGGTAGAGCCCTCAACCGCGGTGCTCCGCCTCGTCGTTTTTCTGCTATCCCGGAAAAACCTTAGGGGGCCATCGATGGCCCCCCGGTGGGGCGAGGGTTAATCAACTCAGGAGGCCCAGATCAGCTTGAAAGGCACCAGATTGGCTCAGGGGGCACCAACTAGCTCAGGGGGCATTAGACGAGCTCAGAAGGCTTGAGATGGGCTCAGGAGGGAACATGTTTGCTCAGAAGGCACCAGATCGACTCAGGGGTCATTAGTTTAGCTCAGGGGAAACATATCTGTTCAGGGAGAACCAGATTGATCAGCCCGGGAGCCCAGATCAGCTCCTAGCCCCCAGACCAAAGCAGGGGGCATGGATCAGCTGAGAGAACACAAGATCAGCTCAGGGTGCACCAGACCAGCTCAGGGGCACCAGACCAGCTCAGGGGCACCAGACCAGCTCAGGGGGCACCAGATCATCTAAGGAAACATCAATAACCAGCTCAGGGGCACCTAATCAGCTCAAGAGGCACCATATTGGCTCAGGGGACAGTAGATTAACACGCGCATTGACGGGGGTACCAGCCCCCTCGGGTTTTTCGGAGATAGCAGAAAAACGGCGGCACGTAGCGCAGCAGTACCTGGTATACCTTTTTCCTCATCATTTTTACAACTTCTGTGAAATTTTTAAGGTTAGGCCATCTCAGGTCAGGTCACCAGTACAGGTCAAGTGACCTGACCTCAAAAAAAGTTTAAGATAGCATAAGTCGGAGCAGGCTGAGATTATCTGATTGAAACTCATCACATAATGGCTTCACCGAGTTCTCTAAAATGTGTTCCAGTATTTTTGATATCGATGACCTAAGGTCAGGTACGAGGCATGACGTCTCTATCGGAAATACATGGGAAAAATGGTTTTTTACTGAATAACTCAGTAACGGGTGGTCATAGAGCGTTTATTTTAGCTGCAATAGACTCGCCTTGGCTTTGCAGTTCTAATGATATGCATTTTATATAATTTGACCCTGACCTGACCTCAGGTCAGGTCAAATCCTTGATTTGACCTAGCAAGGTCAAATTATATGTCATTCGATTTGGCTTGCTGCGAGGATTCATAAAGTTTAAATCGTTTTGCTCTTTATTTACTTGTTCAGATGTAATGGCCGAAAAACGTAATTTACCTGTTATCCCTATGACGGCATGTTTTGATTTCTCATGGCCTTAAATGTGACCTGAAAAAAAAATGGTTCAAATATTTTCGATGGAGAAGTGAATGGGCTACCCAACGCTGTTTACCGTTTTTCGCTACCTACCGTGATACTCGAGATCTTAGGGTGGGGAGGCGGGTACCCCCCCGTCAAAGCGAAGGTGGCTCAGACCCCTGTCAATGTGCGTGTTAACTCTGCGAGGCATGTGATCTGCTCAGGGGCTCAGGTCAGCTCAAGGGGCACTAAAACAGCTAATGGCACCAGGCGAGCTCGGAGGCATCAGGCTAGCTCAGAGAGCTTTAGCTAGGTTCAAGAGGCACAATTATTTGCTCAAGGGGCACCAGATTGACTCAACGGGCACCAGATCAGCTTAGAGGGCACGTGATCAGGCTCAAGTGGCCAAGACCAGCTCAGTGGGCACCAGATGAGCTCAAGGAGCACCAGGATAGCTCCATCGGTACAATTATTGGCGACGATGAGGCATTAGCTGGTCACGGATTACGCACCCATAATTTCCAGGGTGTTTGGAAAGGCGACAGAATGCCCTAGCTGACCAAAAAAGGTACTAAATTGTAAAACAATAGTTTTAATCACTAAATGTGATCTAATTGCATCTAGGTTCTACGGCGCAGGGCAATAAATTTCGAGCGGCGTAGCCCAAACAGGGTACACCGCCTAGCGATCAAAGGACACTCCGGCACCAATGAAGAGGGGGGCACGTGACCCCCTCGCTGCGCCCCTGTCCACGATTTAAGTGTATAAGTTTTGTGGAATTAAATTTTACCTTCAGTATGGCAGAGGGGATGGAGATTGAAATGAAAGCAAAGGACTTAAAGGGAATGTGGCACCTTTATAACGTGATTTTAGCTGAGATAGCTAAGTTGTATAGCATGCCGGAAATCCCGGTACTCTCTGTATCATTTGCCTTGAAACAACTGAGTACAAAGTTGGGAAGGGGGTAGCATTGATTAGCCGGGGGTGGCACGCATCAAGACAAAGGGCATAAGCCGAGGACGTGAATGGTGAGCCGTGGGTAGTAGTCATAAACTGCGGGTGGCACGAATCAGGGCGGAAGAGATAAGCTGGGACAGGGATGGCGGACTCGGAGGGTGTTGGATGAGGGGCAGGGTGTGCAATTGCACACCCTGAAAAATGAGGGCGTGCAAAAGTATATATTTGCACTCCCGGTTTTGGCTTCGTCCGGGGAAGCGCCCCCGGATTTGGGCGGTGCCCCCGGCCGGCCAAGAAAATATCAGACCCAAACACCGCCCACCTGAACAGGAAGTACCCTCTGTGCAAAATAAAAACAGTTTCAAATATGAATGGTGCCCCCTTTCATCAAAGCCATCCCATGGAGGTCAAATAAACCCAATTTATCGACTCAACGCAGGGAAATTATGTCGGCACCCCCCTCAAGTGGGCGCCCCTAGGGAGCCAAAAGTGCCCCTGGGGATGGAGGCGCCCCCTTCTCCTGAGAGGGAAGGTGCCCTCTCCCGAAAATCTTGTACAACCGCCCGAAAATGGAATACACCGCCCCGAGCTGAGGGCGGCAGTCATGAACCCAGGGCGGCACGAATTAGAGCGGAAGTGATAAGTCAGGGATGGCATTCATTAGCCGAGGCGATAGTGATGAGCTGGGGCAGCTTGAATCAGGGTGGCAGTGATAAACTGGGGATGGCACTGGTGAGTCACTGGCAGCAGATATGAGCGGGGTTCTGTTTGAATCAGAGCGGCAGTAATAAGTCAGGGTTGGCAAGAATCAGGGTGGCAGTGATAGGTGGGAGGCGTCAGTGATGAACCATGGTGGCAAAAAACCAGGGTGGTAGTGATGAACAGGAGGCGGCATGATCACAGTGGTAAGACGGAGGCGGCATGAATCAGGGCAGAAATGCTGAGCCGAGGGGCGACACATGTATTGGGGGTGCTCTCATTGTGGTTAGGGGTGCTCGCACACCCCAAGGATATAACAAATTTCACCCCTGGCTGACACTAAAAGAGTAAAAGCACGGCAGCAGCAGTCTACCATTTACTCGGCTCGGAGAATTCCTCCAATAGACAAACAGATAACGATTAGATGATTGTGGGCTGCCGTTTGCTTTCTGGAAGGGTGTTAACTGTGCGGAAACTGTGCGGACAGCAGGGCCTAAGTTTGACCGGTTTTGGGGGCCATGGCCGGACTGGTCTCCTCGGCAGTGATAAACCAGGGGCGGCAGTGATCAGCCGGGGGCGGCAGTAAAGATTCGAGGGAGGAAGTGTCTAACCAGAGGCCGCTCATATATGTGTAAATAAAAACAGGGATAACATTGATCACCCAGGGGCGGCGTGAATCAAGGCAGCAATGCTTAATCTAGGCGGCAGTTATGAACCAGGGGAGACAGTGATCAGCCAGGGGGCGGCAGTGATAAACCAGGGGCGGCAGCGATGAGTCGGGGCGGCAGCGATGAGTCGGGGCGGCAGCGATGAGTCGGGGCGGCGCGCATTCGGGTCAAAATATGCCACGGACAGCGATGAACCAGAGACAACATGAATTAGGGCGGCAGTGATAAACCAGGGGCGGCAGTGATCAGCCGTGAGACAGTCCATCATCATATTTGAGGTTTTAGAGCGCGCCGACATCTAGGGTCATACGGCGCCCATAACACTAATAAAATACGTAAATAATACATTTCCGCACGAATTTTAACAAGTCAGGTGGTAAAACAGGTCAGGTTATGAAATTTGTATCAGAAGATTATATAAAACACATAAAGGATGAAATGAAATACAAATACTGAAAAATGACAGACAATTTCTCACGGTATACTAAAGTCAGAGAATATAGGTAACATGAAACGACGTTATGTAAAACCTGAAAGACTACTAGGATGAATATATGACATTAAATCTAACGCTCCTCAGATATAACATGATGTTAGTGATATCCACAGAAGGATGCTTCCCCAGAACGTTCACCGCCCAGATATCCCCAGGATGCTCACTGCCCCGGGAGACGGCAGTGATGAACCAGGGACGGCAGTTATCAGTCAAGGGAGGCAGTTATCAGCCAGGGGGCCGCAGTTATCAGTCAGGGGCGGCAGTTATCAACCAAGGGGCGGCATTTATCAGGCAGGGGCGGCAGTTATCAACAAAGGGCGGCAGTTATCAACAAGGGGCGGCAGTGATCATTCAGGGGCTGCAGTTATCAACCAAGGTGCGTCAGTGATCAGCCTGGGGCGCCAGTTACCAGCCAAGGGGCGGAAATTTATCAGTCAAGGGCGGCAGTTATCAGCCAAGGGCTGGCAGTTTTCAGTCAGGGGGCGGTAATGATCAGCCAAGGGGCGGAAGTATCAGTCAGGGGCGCCAGTGATCATCCAGGGGGCGGTAGTGATCAGTCAGGGGGCGGCAGTTATCAGTCAGTGGGCGGCAGTGGTCTGCCAGGGGGCGGTATTGATCTGCCAGGGGGCGGCAGTTATCAGCCAAGGGCCGACAGTTTTCAGTCAGGGGGCGGCAATGATCAGCCAGGAGGCGGTAGCGGTCAGCCACGAGCGGCAGTTAGCAGCCAAGGGGCGGTAGTTGTCATTCAAGGGGCGGCAGTGATCTGCCAGGGGCGGCAGTTTTCAGCCAAGAGCCGACAGTTTTCGGTCAGAGGGCGGCAATGATCGGCCCAGGGGGCGGCAGTTATCCGCCAGGGGCGGCAATGATCAGTCAGGGGGCGGCAGTATCAGTCAGGGGCGCCAGTGATCATCCAGGGGGCGGTAGTGATCAGTCAGGGGGCGGCAGTTATCAGTCAGTGGGCGGCAGTGGTCTGCCAGGGGCGGCATTGATCTGCCAGGAGGCGGAAGTTATCTTCCAGGGGCGGCAGTCATACGCCAGGGGCGGCAGTTAGCAGTGAAGGGGCGGTAGTTATCAGTCAGGGGCGGCAATGATTAGCCAGGAGGCGGCAGTGATCAGCCGGGGGCGGCAAAGATGATTCGGTGGGCGAAAGTGACTTACCAGGACGGCCAAGCATATGGGTGTTAAAATAAACCGGGGTGTTTAGCCAGGGGTGGCAGTGATAAACCAGGGGTGTCAGTGATAAGCCAGCTGATCAGTGATGAGCAAGAGGCGGCAGTAACCATCCGGCGGGGGGGCGGCAGTGATTAATTGCTGGCGACAGTGATCGGGCGGGGGCGGCAGTGATGTGGCGTCATAAATCAGGGGGAAATGATAAATCAGGTGGCATTGATTAGCTAGAGGTGCAACCAATCAGAGTGGAAGTAATGAATCCGGGACGGGGAAAACTTGTGAGAGGCGGCATGAAACAGGGTGGCAGTGATGAGATAAGGTGACACTTTTCAGGGTAGCGGTGATAAGCCAAGGGCGGCTCATGTTTTGGGGGTGCTCAGCACATGATTGGGGGTGCTCAAATTAGGATTGGGGGTGCTCAGGCACCCCCAAAGAGATAGAAAATTACACCCCTGCCAAGTTGTAAAGCAGGTCGGAAAACCCGGTACTCCATATTTAATTTGTCTTGGAACTCGATATTTCCGTAGAAAAAAGCTAAAACCTACCTGACACCAGCCCCCCTCAGCCCCCCGTCGCCGGCGGCCATTGTTTTGAGCTACTGTGTGACGACATATGCAGACGTCACGATGAGCATCAGCCAATCGAAGCCCTTGAAGCGTTTCAAGTATGGTAGTGGTTGCCAGATCGTGACATCATCCACAGGCTGATATTTATTTCTTTTTCTAGAGGAGTATTTTTAAAAACCAAATATTGAGCTAATTGTACATTTTTCAGAGAAATCGTGAGTGGTTCCATTATTTTTTACTAAAAGTACGCCTAATAACACTAAATTCCAGGATTCGACCAAGGGGCCCCATTCCCTTTAAGAACTTCGGAAGAGCGCCACTGGCTGCCTGGCCAGTAGTCTGCACCTGATGATGTCCCAGATTTTTAGCACCAGCCTGTGCCGACAGTTTTCCCTGAATGGACAGAACGACAAGAGCTAGTTGATCGAGATGACCCTCCTGAAATTATATGTGGTGGGTGAAAACTTGAGTATTTTTATTGTTATAAATGACACTACAATATCATAAAAAACAACACAAGTGTATTTCGTAGGTGCCACATTTCCAAAGCGTATATTACAAAACTTCGTTAAACTATATATTGAGAAATAATAAAATAATCAGAGCAGCCCCCTTTTCCGGGAGCGGTGTTGTCTCTGACGACGTCCCTGACCCAGATTAACGCTGTTATCTTAGATACTACTCTGTTATTATTTCACACCTGCCAAAATATTATAGTGTTATATTCTTTTCATTGTTAGCAGGAGTTGTCAGGCTACTCGTTGTCTAAGTGCAGGCTCAAACAGGCATCATCGAATAACTAGCCTTAGGTGCTTTCCATCGCTGCCCGCTCACGAATAGTTGACCACGCAATGCCTATGATTAACGCTAAACCTTACGTTATGTTACTTAAGTTACGTTATTTTTAGATCCATTTGGTGCTCCAGTTCGTTGCCCTAGATTTCGGTTGATTGATTTGTTAATTTATACCGATGTTTATCTTTTGCAGATGCACTGTATAAGGACAACAAGGGATCTCGCTCGGAGATCAATCAACGTGTCACGCGCTGGATATCTGTATCGCGAGACCGGCGCGCTGGCTCAAAGCTGGCTCGTAAGAAAAGGGACAGCGCTTCAACTGCAGCAGGCCAAGCATAGGCCGACGGGGATACGGAGAGCAGACATTAATCTCAGCTGTCTACGCAGAGCCGGGAAAGGATGCACAAACCAGTGAAGCAAAGCTGTACTGCACAGCACGGTCAAAGCCAAGAAGTGAACATACCTCACGCTAGGAACATCATGATTCAGCGCAGCTCAGAACAATTGATTGTCTGAAATTTGCCTCACTATCACTTCTCTATCACTGAACCCTGAACTGCTCCCTCATCTTTTTAACACGGTAGTGATATGAACGTTGTGTACATCTGTGAATTGTGAATTGCAAAAATACATTGAACATCTATCGTTCTATATAACTTCTTTTCGTAATTTTACCACTTCAAATACAACAATTGATGTTTATCTCCTGAACATGACGATGAAACTGTTGGTGAGAAAAATTTTGTATAAAAAACATTGTATAGAAAAGCATGATAATGTGAAATACACTTTTTAGCATATCTTTTTTAATTTTATCCACATGGATCAAGCTAAAAGTCATGTGATTCTCGCGAACCTTCTTATAAGGATAATCCCACTGAATCGGTGTATGAGAGTAAATATTATAGTTGATGGGCGTTTCCTTGGCAGTCAGAATAACACTTATAATATATTTCATCAAAATGATGCCTCAAACTGTGAGGAAACGTCCGGGGAAGTAACGCATGGACGAGTGGGATTGGGTTGGGATTCCCCGAACGGGATCAGCCCATTTTCGGGGTTCAACTCACATATCGCGGTGGGGGAAAGTTGGGGAAATCACAAGCGAATGTCTGGGAATCGGTTGGGGATCCCCGTACCCAATGGATTAGGGCGATGGGGAGGGTTCGGGGAAACCGTACCTTAGAGTACGGGGATAGGTAGGGGATCCCGACCTTCCTTAATTTGACATACCGTGGTGGGGAACGATTGGGAACTCCCCAACCAAAAGAGTGGGGAAAGCTACTGTTCCCTCAATCAAAATTTCCCTGTACGAAGTGTCTCAAATGGGGGATGAGATGGCTTAGTGGATAGCACCCTTGTCTTCTAAGCCACCGGTCCCGGGTTCAAGTCCCGGCGGAGCCTCTGAATAAGTCGATCTGACCCCCAAAATCCCTTCCAACAGGGTGAGAGTTGGCGACGCCGTATGACCCTGGCAGTTGGTGCATCGTTAAACCCCAATAATTATTATGAAGCGTCTCAAATCCCAAGCAAATGCTCGTGATTCCCCAACCCTCCGGTTGGGTTTCCCCGACCAATTCCCGCCATTTTGCACTAGCGTCCCCGTACGGAAATCGCCCGGAATTGCTGGCTGGGATGTATTCGAAATGAATAAACTATTTTCTTATTTTTCTTTAACCCTTGCCCCGGTGGCGGGTAGGAGCCACCTTGAAGTCATACACGTGTATTTCCGGACATTTCGGACATTCAGACATTTACAAGAGCAAGCACACAGGTGTGGACGAGTTGCATAATATTGGAAATAATAGAGTGAACGCCCGGTGGGTCTGTGGTGTAGCCAGCAGGGGACGGGAAGAACATCTATGTGTCCGTCTTCGCCCTCGGTTGACAGGTGAAAGTTTTAAATTTGGTGCTGATGGAAATAATGATTACAGGTTTCTTTGGCGGCGAATATACCTTTACTCTTACATGTACTGGGATGAGACGTTAGGGATCAGACTGTGATGCACTTATTTGGATGAGAGACAACATAACATGAGAGGGGAACAAGTCTACGAACAACTATTGATTTTTAGGGCTTATCTACGAATAACTACGATAGGATACGAAACACGCCACACACACACACACACACACACACACACACACACACACACACACACACACACACACACACACACACACACACACACACACACCCACCACACCCCGCACACCACCACCACACACACACACACACACACACACACACACACACACACACACACACACACACACACACACACACACACACACACAGAGGCAGATATAAAGGCGGCGCACATAGGCCCTAAATGCCTCCATCCGTGGCGAATATTACTTTTCGTGGAAAACTCCTTCGTAATACCGGAAATTCCACCCGATTTTTGGAGAAAAGAGCTCATTTGACAGATAATTGAACAGGGCACAAAAAATGTCATTCGACATATGTTTTATTTTACATGGGCGTAATCAGGGCAGTGAAAAGAGGGGCATTTGGAGCAACTCAATCCAGCCCAAGATATCCGTAATATATTTTGCAGATATTGTCATGGCGCCATGAATTGTGACCTTGAACTTTGACCTTGACCTTCACGTGAGGTGACCTTGACATATCATCCCGTTTATATGGCGCTGTGACGTCACCACTCGGTCTCTAATGCAAGCAAACTGGTTCGACTGCGCAATCGTGGCGATCTCAACGTGTAGGTTTGGAACGACGAAGAAATTCGATTTCCGATTGGATCCCTAGGACACCTCGGAACTCCGGTGGTTGCGGCGACCGAGTTCATCTGGATGAAAAAGTCTGACTGGTTTTCACCATACATGGTTTAACCTGTGATACAGTGGCGGTTTCAAGGGGGGGCAAAAAGGCATTTTCCCCCAAACGGAAAAGCTCGGGGCAAAACTGTTTTGCCCCCCCAAGAGATCGACCTCCTTTTTCCCCGACTCCATTTTAGTTTATAAGCAAGATTCTGGTGCTTTAACTCTCAACTTCAAACAGAACCAGCTAAGTTCAGTGTAAATATTGGGCCTCGGACTGGAAAAAGTATCTCTAGCCCATATTTTTCAAACCGTGACGTGATTTTTTTGCTCTTCGCCTCAAATACCCAAAATTCAAAAATTTTACCGGCAAGTGATATCGTAGCGCAGCTTTCACGGCGTGACGTTTTTATTTTTTTTGCTGTTCGACTTTTCACTTCGGTTTGCCCCTTCCAAACCGACCGACTAGATCCGCCACTGTTGTGATATGCAACAAAACAGGATTCTTAGGCATCGTTTTTTTGCTGTCTCGGCATTGCTTGAGAGTGCTATAATAAATGTCGGAATCCCGGGATCACCAGAGGCTTAATCCCGGGATTCGGGCTCTTTGAAAATACCGGGATCCCAATCCCGAGATTGCCTACCAGGCACATTTCTCATGTAATAAATGTTTCGCTGTCGGTAGCTCCTCCGGGAATTTGGATAGCAGTCAACACAGCAGTCAATACAAGAATTTAGACGGTTATAGTGTTTTGAAATTGTATAAACTAATTTCAGCACTTCTCGGCATTTCTTATAGCATCGTTCTCTGATAGTCCACTCATATTGCTCATCCTTGGCCGGTCCATGCCTCTATTCGGTAACCCACGGCGTTGCGTTAGCACCGCAGCGGCCTGGTTGGAGCCACAACCTCAGTTATTATATGTCATCTGGAGCACGGGGCTGCAAGTAGACGCAAGATATTTTGACTTGTCCTTGTAGAGCTCATCCTGGGAAATCGTTTGATGGTAGTCTTATGCTGGGCCGATGCTGGCCCGGTTTTAAATCCCTCTCTTTGTATTTGTAAATCTAAAAGTTTTTGAGATATGCAGCATGCTGAGAGAAAGGTCTATAAAATAGTTGTCAAAACTATTTTTGCATTATTTTATACCAAAAGCCATCGCAAAGGGCTCACACAACAGTGGTATTGCCATACTTTGACCCGAGCTGCAAAAGTCGGGCTCTGGTCTAAGTGCCCGACGATTTTAGGGCACGGTTGGTCTTGCGACAGATCTTACAATCTGTGGAAAAATCTTGAAGGAAGCAGAAAATATTTTTGTTCTAAAAAACTCATATTAGAATTGTCACCTTTTCCTCACAAGTTTTTCTGAATTTGCACCTCTCCATATCAGCCGTGTGCGGCAAGAACCGATGGAAAATCGAGGGCTTTGCACAGAGGGTCTTTTCGAGGGACTTATGAATCGAGGAACCTTTGAATAGAGGGCCTTTAGGGCCTTTAAACGTACCCAGAAATCCTCTGCTGGAAAATTCTTCACCGGCCTGTCGGCCCGATTTGTATTCCATAGCACGCGACAGCCTGGCCCGACAGGCCGCCGTAAAGGTAAGGCGACAGGCAAAAGTTTTCCTTCGTTTCTTCGTTTGGAGTACGCTCAACGCTGCCGCAAGGGCGCTGTTTGAACAGCGCCCTTGCGGCAAAGCCAGTAAAAGTGTAAAGGTATCTTTGGTTTGAAGAAAAGCAGCCCTGCGGTTTGGTGTTTGCCTTGTGGAGGTTGTTTTTGATTATTTTTTCTTGCATTACTTTGGTATACATCTTGAGTAAACTGGTTGAGCCTGGATTTCATCGTCCATAGTTGAAGGGCTGATAAATGGCTCCGATTAAGCTGAAGCCCTTCCACCGTCCCTGTCAGCTTAAATGTGGATTTGAGGGATGTGGGTATTTTGGCAGAAACGTTTTTAAGGGCATCAGGAATCAAGCATTCTGGGCTGCCCTGCAGTTCGGAAAGTGGTTTTGGCCAGGAGGTTGTTTTGAGCATGGATCAAACAGCGGGCAGATCAGAACAGTGTGGGGGAAACAAGAAGTAAGTGATGTGGTGTTTTGTAATTTGGCAGCTTACATTTATTTCCCACAGTATGTTATGCTCACTGTTGATCAATAATTTTAAATGATATTAATAAGGGAAAATGAATTTTACCAGCAGACTGGTCAAATTAGACTAAAACATTTGATTCTCCTTCATCTTCTTTTAAATCCAATGCCTGTTTGTCCGAATTAACCACAAAGTTGCATACCTTCATCGTGGTTTGTAGATGCCAAAGAAACAAAACTCTTCACCTTTCCACATTAATTTGGTTTTAGTACCAAACTATTTTCCTATTTTTTTATTCACTTACCTAAATATGCCTATGATCTATGTCAGGGGACAAAGATATAACAAAACACAGCCTAGTGCAACATTTACTCTTCCTTTTACTCTAAACTTCCTTGGAAACATGATATTTATTTGAAATTTACTATCTAACTGACTTAAGGTTATTTATTAGCCTCATGAACTTCAGATCCTAAACCACGTACCCTCATGGAAATGAGCACGGCAATGCATAAAAACTTTGAGATAGCCAACAGCTTCAAAATTTAGGATTTTTCATGTAAACATGCATTTAAAGTCATGGAAGCTAATATTACATGTTTGTATTCAACTACAAGTAGCCATGATGCTTAAAAACACTTTCAATATCAAAAAGTGCCCTCCAATCTTGTTTGTTGGCCATCAGGCAAAATCCTATATAAATGTTGGGGGTTCCTTCCAAATTACCCCCTCCCACCTCCAAAAACTGAAATCATGAAAATCTGCAGAAGCTGGCATAAGTAATCGCATGGTATGGGAACCAGGTCGCTTTCTTCCATTGCAAACTATATTTCTTAAGTATTCTGGGCTGGACTATGTAACATAATAACAAATATCACTTATTCTCATTCTAGTGCAGCATTTTTGTCAATGGCGGCTGCAGAGGACTGAAAAGGGGCTGTTTTCTGTTATTGTATATTTCCACCTGTGACCTAAATCATCTGAATTCAAGACTGAGTCTTATTCAAGACCCAGTCGAGCTGACTTTGACACACACTATTTGTATGCTGTATGTCCACAAATCTCAAATTACATCCAATAATAAATTTCCTTTACCAATGGTGACTCCGAAAATGGGAATTGGTGGTTCGGTATTCAATTTGTTTAGGTTTCTGCCGATAACCTTAATTTCCTGAGCGTGTGATAATTGAAACCGAAGAACAGTTCGTTCTAGAGTTTTGAAAATTAATAGACTTGTGCCATTCCACTTAGATTTTCCATAGGCGGCTTCAGAGCACAAAATAAGGATATCCACATATAAGGATCAGAGCACAAAATAAGGATAATGATATCCATTGGTTCCAAACTTGGTTTTTATGTAATTTTAGTATTTTTATTAAGATGTGAAAGAGTAGGAACATTTTACCAATTGAATGGGTTTTAGCAATTTTAATAGTCCTATCCTAACCACCCGAAGATTTAGGTTTTTCGAAAGTGCCCGTTTAGATTTTTAGTCTGCTTTGACCCGTTCTTGCTTTTATGGTCGATTTTAAGCATGATGAAATGTACGTAGTTTTCGCGGCAGATCTCTGGTCCGCGGGTGGCGCGCCCGATTGCTTACTTCAAGCAACTCTACAAAGACTTCCAGAGCTTGGTTTGTGTTTTCCATGCCTGTTTCAAGTGCAGTGAAGAATTCCCTTTCAGTATATGTGCTCAAAAAGGATTTAGAAAAAGTTGCATTTTCGTAATATTGGCCACGGAAGGAGGCATTTAGGGCCTATGTGCGCCGGTCTGGCCCCACTCACTGCACACCGACATCAACCAGCAGCGCCCCCTGGCCGTGCGGCTGCCCCGCGAGACGGCGCTGGTCTACCTGGCGGTGAGAGCGCCCCGATACGGAACCGGGTTTCAGTCTCGTTGTGTAGGTGTGTTGTCTGTGTGTACGAGGCTTGATTCAGCCGCTGGATCCCCCGCCAGGACTTTAGTTCTTATCTCTGCTGAGACCTGTACCGTCAGAGCTCGCCGCCCCAGCTCTGTCCCCCGGTACTGTGGTGCGCTGTGACCTTCGCTGTGACCTGTACCGTTACAGTTCCCCGCCCCAGCTCTGTCCTCCAGTACTGTGGTGTGCTGTGACCTTCGCTGTGACCTGTACCGTTACAGTTCCCCGCCCCAGCTCTGTCCTCCAGTACAGTGGTGTGCTGTGACCTGTACCGTTACAGCCCCCCCCAGCTCTGTCCTCCGGTACTGTGGTGTGACCTGTACCGTTAGAGCTCGCCGCCCCAGCTCTGTCCTCCAGTACTGTGGTGTGCTGTGACCTGCGCTGTGACCTGTACCGTTACAGTTCCCCGCCCCAGCTCTGTTCTCCGGTACTGTGGTGTCACCTGTACCGTCAGAGCTCGCCACCCCAGCTTTGTCCCCCAGTACTGTGTTGTGCTGTGACCTGCGCTGTGACCTGTACCGTTACAGTTCCCCGCCCAAGCTCTGTCCTCCGGTACTGTGGTGTGACCTGTACCGTCAGAGCTCACCGCCCCAGCTCCGTCCTCCGGTACTGTGGTGTGCTGTGACCTGCGCTGTGACCTGTACCGTTACAGTTCCCCGCCCCAGCTCTGTCCTCCGGTACTGTGGTGTGACCTGTACCGTTACAGTTCCCCGCCCCAGCTCCGCCCTCCGGTGCTGTACTGTGACCTGCGGTGTGACCTGTACCGTCAGAGCTCGCCACCCCAGCTCTGTCCCCCAGTACTGTGTTGTGCTGTGACCTGCGCTGTGACCTGTACCGTTACAGTTCCCCGCCCCAGCTCTGTCCTCCGGTACTGTGGTGTGACCTGTACCGTTACAGCCCCCCCCAGCTCTGTCCACCGGTACTGTACTGTGACCTGCGCTGTGACCTTTACCGTCAGAGCTCGCCGCCCCAGCTCTGCCCTCCGGTACTGTAGTGTGACCTGCGGTGTGACCTGTACCGTCAGAGCTCGCCGCCCCAGCTCTGCCCTCCGGTACTGTACTGTGACCTGTACCGTCAGAGCTCGCCGCCCCAGCTCTGCCCTCCGGTACTGTACTGTGACCTGCGGTGTGACCTGTACCGTCAGAGCTCGCCGCCCCAGCTCTGCCCTCCGGTACTGTACTGTGACCTGTACCGTCAGAGCTCGCCGCCCCAGCTCCGCCCTCCGGTACTGTACTGTGACCTGTACCGTCAGAGCTCGCCGCCCCAGCTCCGCCCTCCGGTACTGTACTGTGACCTGCGGTGTGACCTGTACCGTCAGAGCTCGCCGCCCCAGCTCTGTCCTCCGGTACTGTACTGTGACTCGCGGTGTGACTTGTACCGTCAGAGCTCGCCGCCCCAGCTCCGCCCTCCGGTACTGTACTGTGACCTGTACCGTCAGAGCTCACCGCCCCAGCTCTGCCCTCCGGTACTGTACTGTGACCTGTACCGTCAGTGCTCGCCGCCCCAGCTCTGCCCTCCGGTACTGTACTGTGACCTGCGGTGTGACCTGTACCGTCAGAGCTCGCCGCCCCAGCTCCGCCCTCCGGTACTGTACTGTGACCTGCGGTGTGACCTGTACCGTCAGGGCTCGCCGCCCCAGCTCTGCCCCCGGGCCGCAAGTCCGACGGCGCCGCCATCGTCCACAGCATCGACCTGGCGCGCAAATTCGTCTACGTGGCTGTCATGGACTACTACCCGATGCTCATCTACGGACAATTCACGTCAGTAGCCTCCTCGCTCTGCCCTCCATTATCTTTAAAAACTTGGAGCCAACACTAAACTTGTTGCTGCCGATCCTAGTATGCCAAGGGAGCCCGGGAATAGTGTGGTGCGTGGTGCATCAGTGCTGTATGCGGACTGTACCCTCAGTACCGTGTGGTGCGGACTGTACCCTCAGTGCCGTGTGGTGCGGACTGTACCCTCAGTGCCGTGTGGTGCGGACTGTACCCTCAGTGCCGTGTGGTGCGGACTGTACCCTCACTGCTTTGGTGCGACTTACCCTCAGCGCCGTTGGTGCGGACTGTACCTAGTGCCGTGTGGTGCGGACTGTACCTCACTGCTGTGTGGTGCGGACTGTACCCTCAGCGCCGTGTGGTGCGGACTGTACCCTCAGTGCCTGTGGTGCGGACTGTACCCTCAGTGCCGTGTGGTGCGGACTGTACCTCAGTGCCGTGTGGTGCAGACTGTACCCTCAGCGCCGTGTGGTCGGACTTACCCTCAGTGCCTTGGTGCGGACTTACCTCACTGCTTGTGTGCGACTTACCCTCAGTGCCGTGTGGTGCGGACTTACCCTCATGCCTGTGGTGCGGACTTCCTCAGTGCCTTTGCGGACTTACCTGTGGTCTGTGGTGCGGACTGTACCCTCAGTGCCGTGTGGTGCGGACTGTACCCTCAGTGTCTTGGTGCGGACTTACCTCAGTGGTCTGTGGTGCGGACTGTACCCTCAGTGCCGTGTGGTGCGGACTGTACCCTCAGTGCCGTGTGGTGCGGACTGTACCCTCAGCGCCGTGTGGTGCGAACTGTACCCTCAGTGCCGTGTGCCGCAGGTTCTGGCCTGTTATTGATGACGCACTGCGGCGGGCGGCGGTGACACGCGGCGTGGAGGTCCGCCTGCTGGCCAGCCACTGGAAACCACACCCGGCAGGACATGCTGCACGGACTGCGCTCCCTGCAGGCTCTCGACGCCACCCGCAGTCACGTGCGGATCACTGTGGTGAGTCGGCCCAGCTCCACGCTGCTACTCATCACGCGGTGTTCTCGGTCATTTAGTCTGATTACGCGCCAGTTTCGCAAACTGCTGTGTCGATTTGGATTTATATGCATGATAGCTTTTATGTTGTGGCAATTCAGTTATTTTTGGGAGGATTGATTGGTGCTCATCGCCTTTTCGTGCGATGGCTTTATCTTTGGCTCTGGATATAATTATAATTATAATTCTGTCTCGGGCCGCGGCGGCGCGCTGACGTGTCGCCCTCTGGCAGCGGATGTTTGTGGTGCCTCCCTACTCGCGACAGCAGATACCGTTCAGCCGGGTCAACCTCAACAAGTACATGGTGACCGACCAGGTGGCCTACATTAGGGTGTTTCATTGTTCCAAAATGCAATATTTCGACGCATATCGATGTTCCCCTCAAACCTCATCTGCTTACAAGCTTCTGTGCGAAATTTCCATGAATTTAGATGATATTTAGAGGTCGCGCACTTTTGCAGCTTTTTTATCAAATGTATTCAAATGTACACATAAGCGTAGGAACGTCCAGAATATTGGGGAGGCCAAGGTGCATTTGGAAGTCATTTCTTTCCAGTCAACGCCATAGGGTTAAGGGTTAAGAACCAAGAATATTGGGGGCATGGTCCCCTGCCCCCTGTTCCTACGCCTATGAATGTACACATTTCCACACTGATACTGGCGCTGGTTTTCTTTTGCTTGGTTTTCTATTTCACATCTGAAATATTCTTCAAATTAAGTAAAGCTTTTATTACTGCACAATGACTAGCCTGAGTATAAAACCCGACCGGTTTCGGGAGCATCCCGCCCCCGTTTTCAAGGGAGATGAAGATAACACTATGACATAAACCTTACTAAGCGAAAAACACGAAGACTGGGTACACTTTGAAATAACAATCTTAGCTATGAACATGACGGATCATTTTAGAATTGTTAGCTCTAAACACGTGCTATTTTTCTATTCAATCTCTTGTTTGGCTGGCATTTTAAGAGGTCCAAAAATCCAGAGAATATGGTAACTTTGCCGATATTTCTATTCATTTTTGGTTCCGTTCTGGTTTGGGTGTAAATTGCCTCTTTTATTTCCCGCTGTTTTTGTCTTGAGTCGAAAGTTAAAGTCGTTGTGGCGTCCCATTTGATATAATGATCCTTCTTGAATTAATGTTTCGCTGTGGCCTCCGCTGCTTTCTCGTCAATTGACCCTCGGATTAGTTTTTGTCGAGATTTTCGGTGTTCGTCTTGTCGGACTTCCATCATCCTTTTGCTTTCTCCAATGTATGCTTTTGGACAGTCATTAAATTCCATCGTGTATACTGGGCCTGTTTTTTTCCGGTTGTCTATCCTGTCCTTTGGTTTGACTAGTAATTGTTTGATCGTTTGATGTGGCTTAAAACGTTCTTACGTTGAATTTAGAACATATGCATCGAATCTGTTGCGATACTCCTTCTACATGTGGGAAGGATCATTATATCAAATGGGACGCCACAACGACTTTAGCTTTCGACTCAAAACAAAAACAACGGGAAAGGAAGATCGCCCTCATCAAGAGGTTCAACGGATTCGTCAAGGACGAGAAGCAGAAGCAGTACCTGCTCCGGGTGGTGGAACTCCATCGGAGGGCTCTCTACCCAAGCGCACCAAGAAAGAATGGTTTTCAAGTGTAATGGTCTTTTTCAAGTGTAATGGTTTTGGTGATAAAAGTGCGCGACCTCTAAATGTCCTTTTATTTTGTTTTTAAGGGTGTCAATCGATTCAGTTTTACGTATAGAGCTGGGGGAAAGTCGATATGACTTCGTTGCAAACAAACAAAATTTTACTATAGTGGGCTGAAACACCCTAGCCTACATCGGTGAGACCAGATGCTGGGCATGGGCGCGACTCTCGCTCTTAAAGGCAATGTGGCACCTTGTTGCTACTCCTGACTGGAATGGATTTAGGGGTAGTCTGTGCTGAAAATAATATGTTTGGTTTCAGTTCTTTTGAAAATGTTTGTAAACCAAATATTTTGTTGAGAACACAGCGGTGGTACTAGCGTAAGCCGTGTTCGGCAGCCTCAGGTAGCGCCACTCTCTCCTGCACTAAAGCGCAGCCACAGTGCACCCACGACCCCGTTCCTGCCGTTGTCAGGCACCTCCAACTGGTCCGGCGACTACTTCGTCAACACGGGCGGCACCGGCCTGGTGGTCAACTCCACCCAGCCGGAGTCCACCGACAGCGTCCGCTCGCAGTTGGAGGCCGTGTTTCTGCGCGACTGGGAGTCGGAGCACGCCAGACCGTTGGCTGAGTTCGCCTGACCGCCGACTCCAGGCGGGGAGGAGCCGGAGCCAGCCCCGGTGCGCTCTGTGACCCAGTGGTTGGGATGTCTGATGCTTCCCAGCGCGCCGGGCCATTCCACCGCAACCAGGGAGCATTGGGCGGTCGTGGCTAGCTGGCTGTCACTGTCGGTCAGAGGAGAAGCTGTCTCACGCGTGAACCTAGAGCGCGCGGTCCCGCCTGCAACCTCAGAAGAGACCTCGCCTTTTCGGACGCGCGCTGCCTGGAGCTGGTGTAATGCAGTTGCGACAGCCGTGAGGGCCCTCGGACGCCGAACGTCAGAAAGATAGCCGTTTTCAAGAAACGACTATCGTGTGCGCGAACTATTGGCATAAAGAATAACTGCTCATAGAATAATTGCTGGTGCACTTGCAATAGGTTCGCTGTGAAATTATTCCTGATTGAGTGAAGACAACGGCTGGAATTGTTCATGATTGGTTCGATGCTCGCTTATTAAGTTCAGGTGACACACCCAGGGAACGAACTTAATGCTGGTATGGCTGAAAGGTAATCTCGCACGTTGTCAGACTTTGTCCAGAAGTTCTGCTCTTGATTCTGGAATCACTTCCTCTTGGAAGCTGCTGTTGAAGGCGAGTCGAAGATCTTATCAGGCATCGGTGTGGATAGCTTTGGCGGGAGAGATCAGTAGGTGATATCTGCTCAATTTCCTGTTTCTATGCAGAGGGATGGTGTTGTTCTGTCTTCGTTGTCGCGTTTTAACACGCGATTGACGGCGTACCGCCCCCTCGTTTTTCAGGATGAAACGGCTACGCGTATTATACCTTTTCCTCATCATTTTTACACTTTGTAATTTTAGGCTAGGTCATTGTTCCAGTACAGGTCAGTATCCGACCTAAAAAGTTTAAGATAGATAGTCAGAGTGAACTTATCCGATTGAAACTCATATCACATAATGGCCCCACCGAGTTCTCTAAAATATGTTCGGATTTTATATCGATGACCTAAGGTCAGGTCAGGCATGACCTCTCCATTGAAATACATGTAAAATGGTTTACGGAATAACTCGTAAGGATGTGATAAGCATTTATTTTGTGCATTAGACTCGCCTGGTTTGGTTCTATGATAGCATTTTATATAATTTGACCCTGACCTGACTTGTATCAATTATTTACTAGAAGGTCAAATTATATATCTTATTGCCTTGTAAGAGATTTATAGTTAGTTTTTTTATCTTAGCTTTTCATGTAATGGCCAAAACTAATTTACATTTATCCTATGACGGCATGTTTACCTCTCTGACCTTAAATTGACCTGACAAAAAATGTTCAATGTTTTCATGAAAAGGATGGCAGCCCAACGCCGTTTATGTTTTTCTACCTACCGTGGTTCTCAGATCTTATGCCCCCCGTAATGCAAGTCCCATGTTAATGACCGAATCAAACAAAATAATGATGCTATATTTTTTAAATGTGTAGGTCTTGGTTATTCAATCCCTATGCTTGTGCTCATACTGTGCATATCATTAATCGCGTTCTATTTCACCCAAACCTGTTCCATCTCATCCATTTTAAATGATAGACGTGTCGTTAGGGTATTGTTATTGTTGCAGAAATCATGGTTGAAATATTGACGCTCTGTGATTGTGAGTGAATTCGGGACGCAATGTGTGAATTCGGGAGGCGGCATGTGTTGAGACTAAGTACGAAATAGAACTCGCGCTGTCTTCTAAGGAGACACAAGTGCTTAGGATATCGCTACTTCCGCCGAAATTTTGTGATCAATTTGTGATCTCGACTGTATGCAAAATATGTTAAATGAAGTGACGCCGATGCATGGAACATGCTGAAGTTTTATTTTGTTGTGTACGATTTCGTGCTGCTTCTTTGGCTTTAATGGCTGCGACACTGCACACACACATTTTGACAGAAAGGAATGCTGGAGTGAAAACCCGTCATTGGACTTTGTTTTTTCCTCTCCATAGCTCCCATTCCAGGACCGAGTATGGTCCAGGACCGCATGGTTCCACTGTAGATGTTTGCGTGAGCAAACTCTCATACAGGCATTCCCCCTTGCCAATTGGTCTCTCATTGTCAATTGAAATGAAATCTGGCGCCTTCATAATGGGATCTGAACTTTTATAGGAGCCTATAATTACATACTGGTAAGTCCGTGTAAGAATATTTATTTTGCCCAAGGGTCGGGTCTGCAGACGCGCCGTAAGTTCGTTGCAGTAAGCAGGTCCTGTTCACTCTAGGGATGGGCAATGCCGGAGGCGGTAAATTGACCGCTAGACAATGATTTTTTACAAACATTTTTGTCCAAAATGCTGCAAGTTCGGATTTTGGAGTCAGGGCCTCACTTAAGTCATCAAGATGCTTGCCAAGGAGACCCTGACTCCACCATCCGAACGAGCAACTCCCGTCATGAATGGTTAATTTGAAAGCCAAAGTTTAACGTCCCACAAAGTACAAGGACGGCCGCCCTACTCAGGTTACTCTCACCATTCATTTGCCAGCCGACCTACCTCAGGAGGGTATTAGCACCAGAGCGTCTCAGGGGAACCAATCCCAAGCATGTCACTTCACGTTCCTGAGCAGCGGACCGGAGTCCAGTACTCTGCTAGCTGAGCTACGGAGGTGGCATCGTGACACACCTGCCACATATTTTGCATCATTTATCTTAGGTATTTTTTTATAAAAAATATGGTACCAAAACCTCCCGTGTTGTTAAAAGGAGGCTTGGAACAGCCCGATTTCAAATATCCAATGTATTTTACTGGACCATGCTGCCTGCCGTGTGAGTCAGAGGTGAGATAGCTGATCCTGCAGCTGGAAGGAGACGCGGGCTCGCGGCGGGCGACTGCCCGGCGACCTGACTCGGGGACAGTGGCCCAGGCTGAGGCGGGGCGGCATGGGGGCAACTGTGACATGGCCAGATGGTAGTGGCGCCGCCACGGTGGCGCGCCGCTGAGAGGTGGCCGGCGCCGGCCCACAGCAAATGCGCGGCCTCGCGTGCAGCCGCAGAACGTGCAGCACGTCGGCCAGGTTGGTGGTCGTGACGCGACGGTGGTGCTGGAGGCTGGGCTGGCGGGACTCGCGCCGTCGCGAGGACATGGCCGGAAGGAGACTGGGCCGCTGCCGCCAGGCCGAACCCAGTTGTTTCCACACGCTGCCGCGGCGACTGGCCACCGCTTCCCCAGCTCCTGTCTCCACACTATCATCAGCAGCGCCGCAGGCCGGAGACCTGCCGTCGCTGCCCAGGTCCCACTCCAGCGTCAGGGTGGCCTGCAGCAGCACCTCCAGCGCGTCGTCATCGACGGCGTCAGTGGCTGGTGTCGGTGGACCGGTGAGGCTCGGCTGGGAGCTGCAGCGCGGCAGCTGCTGTGTCAGAGCCGGCGGCGTGTTCAGCGCGCTGAAGCTGTGCGTCCCATACAGAGGCGCGGGGTGTTCCATGTCCCCCGAACTCAGGTTAGAGGTCTGACGGATGCACGACACACTATCACGGCACGTGGCAACCACCGGAGAAGTGGCTTGGCACCAGAGATGGCCCACGCTACGTTACGTTACCGAATTACGCTACGTTACGGTTCGATTTTGACCAAAACTACGCTGCGGAATTACGCTGCGTTATATTTCATCGACTACGGAATTACGGTACTTTAGCTACGGTTGCGGTCACAAATATATCGTACTACGATATCAACATTTTGTTCACACATGCATACTTTAACCCTCGCCCCGGTGGGGGGTATTTAAACACCCCTCGGGTTTGACCGGTGGCACGAAAAAACGGCGGGGCGAAGCGCCGCCATACTTCGCAACCCTTATCCTTGATCAATTCCGCAGCTTTCCCCACAATTTTAAGGTTGGGTCATCCCAGTACAGGTCGTCAGTGCAGGTTAAGTGACTTTACCTCCAACAATGTTTAAGGTGTCATAAGTAAGAAAGGGGTTAATCTGTTGGATTGAAACTGAAACCACATAATGGGCCTACCGATTACTACGACATATAATCCGGAATTTTTCACATCGATGACCTAAGGTCAGGTACGGAGCATAAGCTCTCCGTTGGAAATGCATGGGAAAATAAATTGGACAGTATTTGTGTGGATAAAGCTGAGAATACCTTTCCTATTCCCTATTCGTAATACCCTATTACCCATTCCCGAAATCGTAGTATCCTGGCTCCTTTTTAGGTTCCTGTTGCAATGCTTTACCTGAGACTTCGGAGAGGTCATCTGGGTTACTTAAGCAGATTTTCAGACTTGGGTCAACAACTTTGCAGGAAATGACGATAAAAGTTTCATTTTGATACCATTACGTTGATATTGCTGCTACGAGTCGATTGATGTGTACATTGACTATGCTAGATTAGAGTGACCTTGACCTGACATGATGTGTGACCTGATGACCTGATGTGTGTGACCTGATATGTGTGATCAATGGTCGGGAATTCTTGTCACCAGTTGAAAAAAACAAATTTATAAAACGAAATCAACCGACTTCTAATTTTTACAGGCCCAAAAATGTGTCCGTGATTTACACTATCCACAAAAAGGTCCCGATCTTAATTGACATCGATTTGATGCATTTCTCGTTGAAATGTTGTAAGTTTGTAATTTTAAAGTAATGGCTTGATCGTTACTTTTCAAATATTATCACTTCTATTTCAAATTCCACATTAAAGCAAATCTTTACCAATAATCCTTAGTACCGCGATCAAGATCACGAGAAGGTATATACATATATGATGTAACTTTTTTCGTAGTACACTACGATACGCTAAATTTTGGCGTAGTACGCTACAGAATTCGCCCAGCTATACTACGTTTCATATCCAGAACTACGGCTACGGAAAAATAGTTTCATAAAGTAGCGTAGGCCGTCTCTGCTTGTCACGGTGAAACATGGATGCATGGGGTGAATTGCCAAATTGAGTCAGCTTTCAGAATCAGCCCGGCACAGTCGAAGTTTCGCATCCACCGCCACCTGAGGGAGGAGGGGCTCCGACCGGTACTCCCATATTCTCTCCAAAACCAGTTGCGACCCGGGAGGGATCGGAGCGGCACTGGAACTATCTTGCCGTTTTCTTATTTCGGATGAGCCTTAACACGCGCATTGACGGGGGAGGGTATCCGCCACCCATCGGGCTTTTTTCGGAGATAGCATAAAAACGGCGGCGCGTAGCGCCGCCGTACTTGGCATACCCGATCGATTCGGGTATGCCGTACGATGGCATACCCGCCACACCTTTTCTCTCATCATTTTTACAACTTTTTTCAAAATGTTTAAGGTTAGGTCATCTCAGGTCAGGTCACCAGTACAGGTCGTGACCTGACCTAAAAAAGTTTAACATACCATAAGTCGGAACAGAGAGAACTTAGCCAATTGAAACACTTATCACATAATGGGCCCACCGAGTTCTCTAAAATATGTTCCGGTATCTTTGATATCGATGACCTAAGATCAGGTACGAGCCATGACCTCTCCAATGGAAATGCATGGGAAAAATGGTTTTTATTGAATAACTTAGTAACGGATAGTGATAGAGCGTTTATTTTAAGAGCATTAGCTTTGCCTTGTCTTTGCGGTTCTAATCATATTCATTTTATCTAATTTGACCTTGAACTGACCTCAGTACAGGTCAAATCCTTGATTTGACCTAGCAAGGTCATGTTATATATCATTCGATTCGGCTTGCTGCGATGATTCATTTAGTTCAAGTCGTTTTGCTCTATCTTTACTTGTTCAGATGAAATGACCAAAAACCTTCATTTACATGTTATCCCTATGACGGCATGTTTTGACCTCTAGTGACCTTAAATGTGGCCTGCCAATTTTTTATTATTTTTGTGAATGGAGAAGTGGATGGGCTACCCAATACTGTTTGCTGTTCTTCGCCACCTAGCGTGGTTCTCGAGATCTTAGGGGTGGCGGGTACCCGCCGCCCCCGTCAAAGCGAAGGTGGCTCAGACCCCTATCAATGAGCGTGTTAACCCCCACTGGAGGGTCTGACTAACGCGCACTGGAGGGGGCCTGTAGCCCCAAGATCTCGGAAACTAAGAGGGTTAGAAAACGCACTTGGGGGTGGGGGGGTCCAGATGATATTTTCAGACCTGTATATCTTGGTAAGGGTCGTAAGGTCAATATTGGCATGTTATATTGATAAATGCTGTATTATGTAGGAAAATGGCGGATGCTGGCGGACGGTTCAAGGGTTAAGAGGCTCATTTTGGTAGGTCATTAGGTCATTGACCTTTAGGTCCCATATGGTTATACTTATTATTTACACTTTGACTAACACTGTGCCACTGTTTGGGGGAAATGAGGATTGACCTTTTCCATGACCTTGACCTTGACCTTTGACCTTGACCTTTGTATTGGGTCCCACCGTGACGTTAGCATAATATATGTCGACGGGGTACGTCATTTGGCCGACGCGCGGGTCTGACCTTAGTGCGATGCTTGACCTGTGGCCTTTGACCTTGACCTTACTCATGTGAAGTACCTTGTATGTCCCGCTTATGACGTTTGACGTCCCACGGTCTTATGAAGCTACTGGTCCGACCGCGCGTTTAGGCGATCTCAATGCAGGTCGACTTTGAAAGCCTATAGTAAAAATTTTGGCTTTTCTAAGTCTTCAATCGACGCGCTATTAATTCTGTTAATGTGGGGTTTTTTTCCTGCAGTTCTTCCCACCTCAAAACGGTGGGGCCTGAGGCCCTGGCGTGTTAAGCGTGTGGTGCTCGGTTGGATCATTATGTTAATTTAAATATCAGATAAATATATTAAAGCTGCATGCACTGCTGCGACGTAAGGCCTTTTTAGGTGAGGACCCCTGGCCTGGTTTGGTGACCTGACCTGAGATGGCTCCAAATTAACACGCGCATTGACGGGGGTCTGAGCCACCTTCGCTTTGACGAGGGAGGGCGGGTACCCGCCCCCCCAAGATCTCAAGAACCACGGTAGGTAGCGAAAAACGGTAAAGGGCGTTGGGTTTCCCATCCACTTCTCCATCGAAAATATTTGCAGAATTTTTGTCAGGTCCCATTTAAGGTCACGAGAGGTCAAAACATGCCATAATAGGGATAACATGTAAATTAAGTTTTTCTGCCATTAAATCTGAACTAATAAAGATAGAGCAAAATGACTCGAAATGTATGAATCCTCGCAGCAAACCGAATCGAATGATATATAACTTGACCTTGCTAGGTCAAATCAAGGATTTGACCTGACCAGAGGTCAGGTAAGGGTCAAATTATATAAAATGCATATCATTAGAACCGCAAAGCTAAGGCGAGTCTAATGCAGCTAAAATAAACGCTCTATCACTATCCGTTACTGATTTATACAATAAAACCATTTTTCCTATGTATTTCCGATGGAGAGGTCATGCCTCGTACCTGACCTTAGGTCACCGATATAAAAATACCGGAACAAATTTTAGAGAACTCGGTGGGCCCATTATGTGGTATGAGTTTCAATCGGATAAGTTTACCCTGCTCCGACTTATGCTATCTTAATTTTTTTTAGGTCAGGTCACTTGACTTGTACTGGCGACCTGACCTGAAATGACCTAACCTTAAAATTTTCACAAAAGTTGTAAAAATGATGAGGGAAAAGGGATGCCAAGTACGGCGGCGCGTAGCGCCGCCATTTTTATGCTATTTTTGAAAAACCCGAGGTGGGGCGGGTACCCGCCCCCGTCAATGCACGTGTTAACCCGTTTAACCCGCGCCCCACTGGGGCCGGGGTCCGGCGCCACCTTCGCCCCACGGGGGGCATCGATGGTCCTCCTCCTCTAACTCCGAAAATATCGGGGTTAGCGCAAATCTGCAAAGTGCATTAGAAAGCTCGCATTAATTCAGTACGAAATTACTAGCATGTTTAAGCACTCGGACCAATGTTTTGACCTCCAGTGGTCAAGACAGGTCACGGTAGGCTATTTTCAATCAAATATGCAATGCTTAAAAAACTGGACATATCTCCTATGCCATTAGGGCTATTGAGATCTGGTTAAGTACATTTAATAGGAAATTGCCACACCTTTTTCCGCTGTGTGGAACGTAAAAACCTCCAGCCAGTGGTTTGACCTCCAGAGGTTACCTCGTGACTTAATACGACCTGAGGTCACGGAAGGTCAGAAAGTGACCTTGCCGTATAGCAGATGAAAGCCAGTGACAACACGAACACGATGGTGTTTGTTTCAGCGCTCTAGCTTAATTAGGTCAAAAGTTATTGTCAAAATACGGTTTTTGACCCCTGGTGACTTTGGATGACCTTGGAGAGGTCAAAGGGCAAATATGGCCCCTGGATCCGTGAAAGGGTGTCCAAGAACGCTTTTGTGATCAAGCTGAGAATTTTCAATTGCTTTTGTGAATTTTAGATCATAAGACAGCTTTTCCCCATGCTTCTTCAATGGGAGAGGTCACCTCGTGACCTGACCTCAGAGCACGAAATCGAAAAATCCCGGATATACACCTTGTAGACCCTGGAGGGGCCATAAGGTGTAGGAAGTTTCAAATTGATCGAATTCGAAATGTAGCTCTTACAGAGCTCTAAAGTTGAAGTGAGGTGACCTTGGTTGACCTCGTCTGGTGACCTGACCTTGGGTGACCCGGGGTAAAAAATTTAGGGATGGTGGGAAAATAATGCAGTAAGAGGTAGAGCCCTCACCCGCGGTGCTGCGCCTCTTCGTTTTTCCGCTATCCCGGAAAAACCTTAGGGGGGCCATCGATGGCCCCCGGTGGGGCGAGGGTTTAAGTATGTCTAGTCACTGGCGAATCCAAGGGGTGCATTAGGGCCATGCTCCATGCAAACGCTTAAACCGGGGGCCAAAAAATAGTTTTTGGCCCGAGGGGAACAGTGTCGAATGCAAGTAAAGCTAGAAAGAAGTCATTAGACATCTTTAGACAAAGTTGTAAGGTTTTTACGCCCTTTTTAACGTTTTTCATCCCCTAAAACTGCCAGTACAATTTTATGGGTCGGCTAGGAGAAAGCACGCCTAAACATTTTCACAAAGTTACACCCCTGGATCAAACTGTCAAAAATTAGTTTTAAACAGCGATACAAGTTGTTTTTCTGTGTGTTTATGATTACTTTGAGGGATCGTTTTAGTCTCAAATCTGACTTCTGTGATATTTATTTGGCTGCTTTAGTAAAAATAAAATTTGGATCATTTTGTCTTGCTTCTAACTCGGTTTGGTCATTTTCTGCTGAAAGAAACTTGGCAGCCCTGGGCAGCATCTGCAATCTTTAGAATATTGAAAGACACAAGAAATTGGAATCATTTTGTTAACACTAGCGCTTCTAGGTCTTATTATCACCCCCCCAAATGGGGTGTTGATCCCCTGAAGACACATAATGACTAGTACAAGAAATGCCCCCACACTGACATTTCCTTTAAAAATTCCCTGCCCCCCAAGGTTCTTTTTCGGGATAGCAGAAAAACGACGAGGTGCAGCACCGCGGTTGAGGGCTCTACCTCTTATCCCATCATTTTCCCATCATCCCTGAAATTGTTTACCCCGAGTCAAGCAAAATCAGGTCACCAGGCGAGGTCAACCAAGGTCATCTCACTTCAACTTCTGAGCTCTATAAGAGCTACATTTCTTGGTCGATCAATTTGAAGCTTCCTACACTTTCTGACCCCTCCAGGGTCTACAAGATGTGTATCCGGGATTTTTCGATTTCGTGAACTGAGTTCAGGTCACGAGGTCTTATTATCTAAAAGTCACAAAAACGATTGAAAATGCTCAGCTTGCTCAGAAAAGCGTTTTTGACACCCTTTCACGGATCCCAGAGGCCATATTTTCCCTTTGACCTCTCCAAGGTCATCCAAGGTCACCAGGGGTTAAAACAGTATTTTGACAGTAACTTTTGACCTAATCAAGCTAGAGCGCTGAATCAAATATCATCATGTATGTCTGGTCACTGGTTTTCATTTGATATACAGTAAGGTCACTTTCTGACCTGTCATGACACAGGTCATATTAGGTCACGAGGTGACTTCTGGAGGTCAAACCATTGGCGGGAGGTCATTACGTTCCACATAGCGGAAAAGGTCTGGCATTTTGTTATCCAATGTAGTTTACCAGATATCGATAGCTTTAATGGCATAAGAGTTATGCCCAGTTGTCTTAAGCATTGCATGTTTGAATGAAAATATCCTATCGTGACCTAACTTGACCTCTGGAGGTCAAACCATTCACCATTCACTGAGCGCTTAAATATGCTCAATAATTTCTTACTGAATTCACGCTAGCTTTCTAATGCACTCTGCAGATTTGCGCTAACCCCCATATTTTCGGAGTTATAGGAGTCATCGATGGCCCCCGGTGGGGCGAAGGTGGCGCCGGACCCCCGGTGGGGTGCGGGTTAAGAGTTTAATATATTATACTTATTACTCCCAAGCAGGGACGGATGTTGAAGCCACAGAGAGCCGAAACCAAAGGAGCAAAGCTGGCTGTAGCCACAATATGTCTGAGATTATCGTGAGGGGCCCGATCGCGGACACAATGTCGCAAGTGAACCACAGGGGCCTCGGAAACATTTCCGGAAGCCTGGATGGCTACATGAGGTCCGGAGGAACCGCAACGGGTCGGGCTGCAGCCGCAGGGGACCCAGGTGGAATACAGGGGACCTACAACTGCTGAGAATATAGGGCCGGCTTGAACAGCAGTGGGCCCCCGAGACGATTGTTAGGGATCCAGTCGTGGGGCTCGTGGACTAGCAAGGCAGGGCCCGAGAACAGCTTTGGGCCTCCAAGATTAATTTCAGGGGCTCTGGGTATATTATAAGGGGCCCTTAGACCTACAGTCGGGTGGAATTTGGAAGAAAACCTGCGGAGCCGGGGTACAGCCACAGCCGCCGGGAGGCGTTTCACACGCGCATTGACGGGGGCGGTACCCGCCCCTGGGTTTCGGAGATAGAAAAACGCGGCGCGGCGCGCCGTACTGGTATACCTTTTCCCATATTTTTATTTTGTAAAAATTTTAAGGTTAGGTATTGTAGGTCACACCGGTCAGACCCTACTTAAAAAGTTTAGATAGCATAAGTCAGAGAGTGACTTATGATTAACTCATATACATAATGGCCCCATGAGTTTCTAATATGTTCCGGTATTTTGATATATGACCTAGGTGTACGGCATACCCCATGAAATAATGGAAAATGTTTTAGGAATAACTGTAGGTGGTGATGAACATTTATTTTAGCTGCATTAGACTGCCTGTTTGGTTTAATGATATGATTTTATATAATTTGACCCTGACCGACCTGTGTAATTTGATTTCCTGAGGTAATTTATATATTCGATTGGCTTGTAGAGGATTTAAGTTTAGTCTTTTGTTATCTTTACTTGTTCAGATTTAATGGCCAAAACTAATTTACATGTTATCCTTGAGGCATTTTGACCTCTCGTGACCTTAATGTGACCTGAAAAAATGGTTAATGTTTTGATAGTGATGACCCAACGCGTTTATTTTCGCTACCTACCGTGTTCTCGAGATCTTAGGGGGGGTACCGTATGCAGGCCCCCGTCAATGCGCGTGTTAAGGTTGGCCCAAAGGGGGGGGCAATCACCCCATCGCCCTCCCCCTTTGGATCCACCTCTGCTTAACACTTCCGCAATGGAGAGGGGTCCACTAACGCACACTGGGGCAGGGGACTGGTAGGCTCCCCTGAGATCTCAAAAACCAAGAGACGTAGGAAAACGCGCGTTTCTGGCTGTTGGGGGGCGGGGGGTGGATGGCTATGATTTTCTGGATTATACCCATTTTTCATTGATCTAAGCCAATATCTTCAATGTCATACGAGCTCGTAAGGTCAAGCCTCTACCGCGCTAGGGACCAATTGGGGAGTTCCCGTAATTCTGTAGGAAAGGGTTGAAAATATGCTAAAGGCTGACTAGGGTCTCATAAAGGAGGTGGAATAATTATCTAATTTCTGTTTCAATACTATTCAATGTCGCTAGCCTATAAATCAAAATACGTTATGTGCCCTATAACCTACACTATACGTAGCAATAGCAGCCGTTGGGCGGGAAATGGGAATCAATCTTAACCCTTGACCTTTAACTTATAACCCGCGCCCCGGTGGGCCTCCGAGTCACCTTCGCCTTGGTGGGGGGGGGTGTTGGGGCCGGGGTGGCCTAGTGGCTTCGTTGCCAGTCTACGGATCGGATATCATGGATTAACGTGGGTTCAATCCCCATGGCGGGAAACCGCCTTCCGTGTCCGATCTGACCCGGAGGAGAGGATCCTTACACCCACGCCAATGCTCCCTGTAATTGGGCAAGTGCGCCTGTTGGGAGTAACCCTAATAAAATAAAATAAAATAAAAATAAAACCCCCTCGAACTTGGCCCCTATGCGGGATAGCGAAATCACGCGAAGGCTGGTGGATAGCTCATAATAATTCATGAAGGAACTATATGAGTAACGTTTTGGCTCAGGTCAATATTACGTTCATGACAGGTCAAAGAAAATAAGGATTTCTAGTACCTATAGTTTTTGGGCTCTATTGTCAGCCAGAGTCAAGTTAGAATCATTTTGTAGGCACCATTCGCTTCCTCTCACCACGGCAAATCAAATGACGCATAATATTACCATACTAGGTTAAAAAAATGACCTGACCTCAGGACAGGTCAAGGTCACTTTTTAACCTAGTATAGTCAATATGCGTATCAATCGACTTGCAATAGCAATCCAAATGCAATAATGTCAAAATAAAAGCTGTATCATCATGCCATGCAAAATTATTGACCTAAGTCTAAAAAACTGCTTAAATAGCCCCCAGATGACCTCTCAAAGGTTACCGGTCAAAAATTGCAGCATGAACCTGGAAAGGGGCCCAGGATAATGAGCTTGAGTACGAGTGGACCCCCTAATTACGGTAGCTGATCACACCTATGGCTTTCTATCAACAAATAATACACATATGGAATTAACGCATGGTTATTTGTTTATTTGCTTATTGAGCATAACCAGCTACAGGCATGCACCCAATTATAGCTGAAGTCGAAGTAAAAAACATCGAATGAATGACAATAAACATGAGACACGGTTAGATAATAAGACTGTAAAATTGTAAAGTTGAAAATCTTAAAATGACCAGGAAAAACACTGCACTTCACCTCACGGAAACAAATAACTATACTGTCCTTTATACATTCAACGTGGAAGACTTCGTATATGATTACTTACACTCAATTTAAAAGCTGCCAATATTGTGTTGAAAGGGTAGGCTTCCAGATATCGGGTAACATGACTGTTAAAACAGAGCGCCGCCCGCGAAAACAAACCACGCCTTATTGTTTCCACGCGTGACACCGGAACATGGAAGAATTGCTCTCGGATAGCCCTGGTTCCCCGCTGAGGGACATACATACATATAAGGGGAACGCTCCGAGCAGGAGACGGAGTCAATTTTACCGGAAATAATTTTGAAAATAAAGCATACATCATATTGGAGCCTCCTCTGGGACAGGTTGCTAATTTAAAAAAAATATATTTAGAAGATCTTGATATAACAGTGAGTTGGATGTCTGAGATGAGTGAATGTTTGAAGCCAGCCACATGACGAATTTGTGCTGGACTTTTTTATACTGTCCAATTGACACTGCAGCTCCGCCCCAGATGATGCAACCATATTCAAGTATTGATGTAACATTTCCAAAATATGCAGCCAAAATAGGATCTGTTTGGAACTCTTCTTCCATTCGACCTGTCTGGGGTGGCGTATCAGAAGTCCCAGAGTTCTCTTGGCTTTGCGAACGACAAAATCCACATGATCGGAAAAGGTCAATTTAGAGTGCAACCAAACGTCGAGGTTTACCCCTCCCGAACATTCTGTACACAATCTATTTACTTTGGAAGAGTTCGGATGGATAACATTGTAAACCCACCATTTTGAGCTTCTGAAACCGCTTATGGCCAAAATTATATCAGAATACACATCAACTGTCATCCTAAATCTCAGTAATAACATTCAAACATTACAACTGCCGTCAATTCAACATTACAACTGCCGTCAATTCGTAACAGACAACTTTATTGTAGGACAAACGCAACGCAAGCGACAATGCTCGGCTTCTGGATAAACCCCCAAATTAGCGAGCCATAGTTCCGCCTCTGACACATACATGTTTTCAAAATTTTCAGGGAACACGCACAATTTAGTTTTAGGAAAATTCACAAAATTTCAAGAGCCTATCTCACACCGTCTCGGAGATACCATGGAAAAACCTGAGGGGTGGGCAGAATATGCCCCTGTTGGAATTAAGGTTAAGGTGGCATAAGTAAGAAATAGGTGAATCTATCGGATTGAAACTTGAGCCGCAATATGGGCCCACCGAGTGCTACAACATATATTCCGGGATTTTTATATCGATGATCTAAGGTCAAGAACGGATCATGGCCTCTTCATTGGAAATACATGGGAAAACAGAAATTGGGCTGTATTTGTGTAGATACAGCTAATACCTTCATATTCTCTGCATCGTAGTATCCTGGACCCCTTGCCAGGTTCACGTTGCGATTTTTTACCTGTGACCCCTGAGAGGTCAGCTGGGGCTACTTAAGCAATTTTCAGACTTAGGTCAATAACTTTGCATGACATGATGATACAGCTTTTATTTTGATACCATTGCGCTTTGGTTTCTATTGCGTGTAGATTGATATGCATATATTGGGTTAAAAAGTGACCTTGACCTGACCTGAGGTCAGGTAATTTTTTTTTTTGTTTCGACCTAGTATGGTCATAGTATACATCATTCGATTTTCCGTGACGAGAGGAAGCGAATGGTACCTAAAAATGGTTCTAACTTAACTCTGCCAGCTGCTAGAGCCCAATAACTCTACTCAAAATTCCACATTCTCTGGCCTGTCATGACCTCAATATTGACCTGAGCCAAAAAGTGACTGATATAGTTTCTTGATGAATTTGTAAGAGCTATCCACCAGCCTTTGCAATTTTTCGCTATCCCGCATAGGGGCCGAGTTCGAGGGGGTGTTCAAACACCCCCCATCAGGACATGGATAGTGGAGATGCTGTGTATGTCAAATAAATAAATATATAAATAAAGTGGCTCGGAGGTCCACCGGGGCGCGGGTTAATAACCTAACCGAAATCGTAATCCGGGAGTGGAATCGGACACATAAAATAAAGTGATTCACCTGAGTACATTTTACAGTGTCAACGTATTTGTCATGTTTTTCACTCTCCAATCCATACTGGATGGACTCCATGCCTACATTAGATAAGAATACTAGCAACATGCGAGCAATAGGTAAGATAACCGTTATCTTTGATCAGTACCCTGATGGCTCTTAATCTAGCACCCAATTGGGAAAGATAGATCTAGAGTGAGAGAGAAAGAGTTTAGAGTGAGAGAGAAACCCAAATAGAGTGTTTTCAAACACCAGGTGGTCTACATCTGACTCCCATATTGATTTAAGCAGCCCCTGCTCAAAATTGAGGGTTCTTAGCCCGCGCCCCGATGGGCCACCGAGCCACCTTCGCTCTGGTGGGGGTGTTTGAACAACCCCTCGAACTCAGCCCCTACGCGGGATAGCGAAAAAATGCGAAGGCTGGTGGATAGCTCATACAAATTCATGAAGAAACTATATCAGTCATTTTTTGGCTCAGGTTAATATTGGGGTCATGACAGGTTAAAGAAGGTGACATTTTGAGTAGAGTTTTTGGGCTCTAGCATCGGGCAGAGATGGGTTAGAACCATGTTATAGGCACCATTCGATTGCTCTTGTCACGGCAAGTCGAATTTTGTATAATATCGCCATACTAGGTCAAAACTAAGAAATGACCTAACCTCAGGTCAGGTCAAGGTCACTTTGTGACCCAGCATAGTCAATATGCAATCAATCGACTCAAAATAACAATCCAAACGCAATGGTATCAAAATAAAAGCTGCATCATCATTTCATGCAGTCATCGACCTTAGTCTGAAAACTGCTTAAGTAGCCTTATATGACCTCTCAGAGGTCACTGGTCAGAAATTGCGGCATGAACCTGGAAAGGGGCTCAGGATACTAAGATTTGGAGAATATGAAGGTATTCCCAGCTGTATCTACACAAATACAGCCCGATTTATGTTTTTCCCATGCATTTCCAATGGAGAGGTCCACGAAGTACGTCCACGAAACCGCTGGTATCCGTACTTTAACTTAGGTCATCGATATGAAAAATTCCCGGAATATATTTTGTAGCACTCGGTGGGCCCATTATATGGTATAATTTTCAATCCGATAGATTCACCCATTTCCCACTTATGTCACCATAAACATTTTTTGAGGTAAGGTCACCTGCACCGGTGACCTGGCCTGAAGTGACCCAACGTTAAAATTTTGGGGAAAGTTGCGGAATTGATCAAGGATAAGATGTCCAATTACGGCGGCGCTTCGCGTCGTCGGAAAAATCCGGGAGCATGTTTAAACACCCTCACCAGGGCGATGGTTAAGACTTAGGATTTCTAACACCAAGTGTTACTGCATAAAGCATTCATTTGATATTTTCAATCCCCGCTGGTATGCTTCGGTGTGAGGACATAAACATGTCGCAAACGTCAGTGCACAAAAGGCGGGAGGTTACCCTGCATTGGATTGTTTCTTTGAACCACGCGACTTTTTGCATTTTCCAGCGCCATTTTCCTGCAGTGAATGGTGGACGAAAGCTCAGCCCGTGGCACACTTGGCAAAAAGGTGAGAATTGGCATCTGTTTTGTGATTGAACCAGAACAAGGTACCAGTTATCTCTTGACATCCTTTGTGTATGGCACGTTCATCATTTGACCAGCCAAATTATAACCGGAGTAATTGTGCATACAAGCACGTCCACGAAACCTAAACTGAAACATGACAATGTTTCAAAGATTATGACGCATTTGGCTGATAAGGATTTGTATAGGGATTTCCTAAATGGGTCTAAATTTGACATGTTTATGGCCCACTGTGACGGCAAGGATCAATGGATATGGTTCAGACACGGCTCCAGAGTATAAGACGGCAAGGCAATTCCGGCACCGCTCAATTTTTCCGTATCTTTTCCAGTTACCGAATTCGCCAGGGGTCCGATCGGACCCCCGGCGGGGGTCCCCCGGCTGAGGGGGGGTCTGATCGGACCCCCCCAGCCAGTGGTGTGTACGAAAAGAGCCCAAGCGATGCCAGGCTAAGGATACTCATTGTCAAAGTCAAGGTCACAGGACAAGGTGGGATCTTTATTCACGAGCAATCCCTAATTTCCCGCCCAAATTGCTATAGTCATTTAAAGCCAGTTATATTGCCCATCATTGAGAATATGCCATTATTGGGATCTCCAAAACCCTCTTGGTCTCGGAGATCTCAGGGGGGGGCACTTTAAGACCCCTTCATTGCACGGTGACATCAGACTCCTCTCCATTACACGTGTTAAGTCCAAGGTAAAAAAACACTTACCTTCCAGATGCCCGTGCAAATTTTTGTGGGACCGCAGACAGCAGGGTGGGTCTGCACAACTCCAGGGGTTAATTCCAGGGACAATTCAGCTCCTGGAGAGCAGGCGAAAAAGTGCGTGCGCGTGCACAGCAGTTTCTACTTCTGGAGATGTGATAGCGACTGAAATGACGCCTGTAATCCTAGTGGTGATAAAGCTGCATCGTGTATCGCAGCCAATTGTGGAATTTTGACTATGCCACGCAAAGCGTTAACTACTCACAGAAAATTTTTTAGTACCCTCTGTACTACTTGAACTCTTTTTTATAACTCAGTAGCCTGGGGCTGCTAAGCTAAGTCTTAAACCGGGAGTGAAATCGGACACACCAAATAAAGTGATTCACCAAAGTACATTTTACAGTGTCAATGTATTCGTCATGTTTTTCACTCTCCAATCGATACTGCATGGACTCCATGCCTATATTAGATTAGAGTACTAACAACATGCAAGCGAGAGGTAAGCTAACCGTTATCTTAGATCAGTACCCTGCACACAGAGAATTTTTTAGTACCCTCTGTACTACTTGAACTCTTTTTTATTACTTAGTAGCCTGGGGCTGCTAAGCTAAGTCTTAATCCGGGAGTGAAATCGGACACACCAAATAAAGTGATTCACCAAAGTACATTTTACAGTGTCAATGTATTTGTCATGTTTTTCACTCTCCAATCGATACTGCATGAACTCCATGGCTATATTAGATTAGAGTACTAACAACATGCAAGCAAGAGGTAAGATAACCGTTATCTTAGATCAGTACCCTGGTGGCTCTTCATCCAGTACCTAATTGGAAAAATGAGAGTTTCCTAACACCAGGTGGTACTAGATCTAACATCCAAGTTGGTGTAAGTAACCCCTGATCAAAATTTTTGGGTACTTAATCTAGTACCTATTTTGGAAAAGGAGAGTTTTCTAACACCAGGTGGTACTGCATGGAGCATTCATTCGATATGTTCAATCCCCTTTGGAATACTTCGGTGTGAAGACAAGAAATGGCGCCAACTTTAGTGCAATAAAGGTGGTAGGTCACCCTCTATTGAGTTCTTTCTTTGAACCAAGCGGCTTTTTGCATCTTCCAGCGCCATTTTCCTGCAGTGAGTGGCAGACAGAAGCTCAGCCCGTGGAATATTTGGCAAAAGGTGAGAGTTGGCATCTGTTTTGTGATTGAACAGGGTTAGGTGCATTAGGTACCAGTTATCTCTTGACATCCTTTGTGTATGGCATCTCCATCATTAGACCAGCCAAATTATAAACGGCGTAATTGTGTATACAAGCACGTCCATGAAACCTAAACTGAAAACATGGTAATGCTTCAAAGATTATGGTTAGGTAATGCATTTGACTGATTTGCCTGCTTCTGGATTGAATGCAAAATCTGAAGCCCACGTAACTTTCATTAATGAGTTTTTAAAAGTCTACAAGGAGAAACCATTTCTAGGTAGGTGCTCGGTAACTATAAATAATTTTGGAACTCCAACAATATCTAAAACTTCCTACGGGGCAGAGATGAGGATTCTATTTCTGTAGGGGCATTCTACAATCACCCAGCATTTGTTATTTTAAGATCACATGCTTCTATTTGGCTTCCTGATTCTAAGAAGGGCGTGTTTATTTAGAAAACAGTTAATAATACAATACAATTATGTTAAACTGTCAGAGTACCCGTTTTTCTAATTCGAGCACCACCGAATAAAAAAATCCCTACCCCTGCTTGCTTGTAGCTAGACTCATAAGCGTAGGTACATACATACGTCCAAAACGTTGGGGATGAAGTTTTTTCGTAGAGATATTCATTTTCAGTCAACGCTATTTATCTAATAATTGAAAATAGTTAATATTGGGGGCATGGCCCCTTTGGGTTTCTCTACTCTTACGACTATAGGTAAACTAGGAAATGCCGCTATGTTATCTTCGTGGCTCTTGGTATTGTTTTAAATTTGGACACCCCCAATTATTAACCCGCGCCCCAGTGGGCCTCCGAATCACCTTCACCCTGGTGACTATCGGATTTTATGTTATGGGGGGGGCAGAGCTGGTCTTGAATTTTTCGTAAGGCCCCAAGAGTTTGTCTAAGGATGCTCTAAAAAGTTATTGGTGGCCGCCAGAACTGGTCTGGGGAGCCTTTAGGAGCTTGTCCCGGAGGGGGGCAGAGTTTATTTCGGAGGACCAAAGGTTGTTTTGGGATTCCCCGGATTCGGCCTCGGAGTGCCTCCAGAGTTGGTCTCGGGGGCCCCAAGGCTTGATCTCGGGGTCCAAAAGTTTTTCTCGGGCGTGGGGCAAGATTTTCCTCAAGGGGCCAAACAATTTTTCTCAGGAGGCCCCCGAATTGGTTTCGAGAGGGGGGACAAAGTGCTTATCTCGAGGGCACACCCAGAGATGGTTCCCGTGTCACAAGAAAAATAATAAAGGGATAACACGTGTTTTTTTTAGCTAAATAGACCTTAACCCTATTTCCGTCAGGCTCCCGGCTACCCCCTATTTCCGGCAGGGGGGCAATATCGGCCCCCCTAAGATCTCGTAATCTAACCGGCCGATTTTGAAAATTCAAAGTGCTATAGATTCCCCTGACGCTAAACTTTATTTTGAAAAAGAAAATTTCAAAATTTTGATTTTTAAGGAGAAAGTCGTGCAAAATATACAATTTTTGTGTATTTTTTAGATTTTCCATAACCCTTGTCGCTGTTGTACGATTTTCACAAAACTAGTTCAGATTTACAAATAATTGACCCAAAATTGTCGTATAGGGGAAGTCCGTGCAAGAGTACGCACTTAACTTTCTAAAGGCTTTCTCTCTTCTCCCTCAAGTCTAACAGCTAACTTTTTTATGTGGTTGTTTAGCCTGAAGAATTGTCTATGTATGGTCCATGTTTCAACTCGATGTCTCCGGAAAGGAACTCGCCACGACCCCATCAAAAATAAAGTCACGTGCGTACTCTTGCCGGAGTGGGTCGGTAAGAGTACGCACAAGAGGGGGCTGGAGTACGCACTGATGCCCCGCTGTGCTTTAGGTGCATAAGCCATGTCGCGAAGTTTTTTGTCGCCAAACTAGGCGATTGTATGATTTTATACCGTTCTGAATATATAAGGACTATGTTGCAACGTTTGGTTTTACAAATATGAATTATGGACTCTGTCCCGAGCGAAAATTAAATTTTCCTATCTCTTAAGCATGCGCACTCTTGCCCAATGGTCTACTGCGTACTCTTGCCGGACATGCTCCCTTGGGAAGAAATTCTTCATAAACATGTTGACAGGCCTTTTAGCGTGAGCTCCGGTTCTGGAGCACATTCCTAGCTCAGGCTCCTTACTGATGACAGACCGCAATACAATACTTTTAGTAATAGAAGCATGGTCTACAAGTTTACCCAGTTAAGAAATATTACGCAAGGGTGCCCAGAAACTTATTTTGCTCTGTACTCCCGCGGAAATAACAAGAGCACGTTGAGTTTTGGTGTGCAGCCTAGGCACTAACCTTGCTTTTTTATACCAGGGTATCCACCATCTCAGTGGTTGCTAAGTAACCAAAACAGCTGCTGCGTACTCTTATCTCCTGCGTACTCTTACCCGCCCTTACCCTACTCGAGTTACGCAAAAATTCGAAATTCAATGGCAGTTCCAGGACCAGGACTATGAGGGGAAATATATACAACCTAAAAAGTTTTTGTTACGCGGATTAGAAGCCGTGATATACTGCTTGGCATCTTTGACACATAAATAAATGAAAAAAAGTGAAAAACTCATCAGGGGCGGATGCAGTAAGGTAAAACAGTGGGGTAAAATACATCCCAACAATATGCGAGTGGTATGCATGAGTATATTAGTCCCTCGACTAGTTGAAATTTATTTCTGATAATTTTTACCCTCCCATGGCAGCTCTGGGAAAGGGGGTGACATAGGCGGATCAAGGACTCTCGTCGTGGGGGAGGGGCGGGTGGGGGTGATTGGAAACACATTTTTAATATACAACGATATTGAGTCGCGGCGGTGATACTGGCTGGGAATATGCATTTTGAAAATGTGTAGTGACTGGACACGCCTCTGGTAATCTAGAATTTGGTTATAACTATTTTGAATTTTCATATACCCAATTGTATTCGCCCTGGCACGGCTGTAAGCAGTCTTCTCACTTACTAACGTTTAGTCCTTCTTGATAACATTCCCCCATTTTGAACTGCTGTAACCGCCCCTGATGAATACAAATAGTGACAATTGTGAATGCACTATCATCTCACATAAAAAATGATATAATAAAACCATATAACTGGTATCAGGATCAGCAGAGACGGCTTCCTTTTACAAAGAACCCATCGCATACGATAATACTTGGTTTGTGGATAGAACCTCCCAAAAACCCAGCCATAGCTCCGCCCCTGGTAAATATATAATATTGACAATTTCAGAAAACCTGCCTGTACTAGTTTTAGGAAAAGTCAGGAAGTTTCAAAGTTCTATCGCAAGCCGTTTCGGAGATATTCTTGAAAACCTTAGGGGGGCAATATTAGCCCCCTGCCGGAAATAGGGTTAAAACAAAGCAAAAAATAGGTAAAAACAGCCAATATAAGTCACATAAAGTCACATGATACGTTATATTTATTTGTATTGTCTTAAACCACAAATTCTTTCTCTACATGCATGATGTTGTCAGGTTACTAGTACGCCGCGGTGCTAAGTTAGTCTTATTTTGCACCAGTATAAGGAACGGTTATAGTGCCACGTGGTGACAAGTGCCGGTGCAAAGGCTAATCTCTAGCAGCAAATAGCCGACTGTTTGCCTTGCGCGCAGGGCCCGGACGTCGAATCATTTGAAGGATGCTCACACAGAATCCTGAGGAAGCGGGAAGATTTAAGGACGGCTGATCGGTTCTGGACAGAATTAACTCTCTTTTAATATCCATCGACAATATGCAAGCTGCGAGGTCAGCCCAGCTCAACTGGGGTGTCTTTTGTAATTTGCAAGATTAAAAATGTCTAGAAAAGACCAGCAGAAACGAATATGAAGCTCATAGTTTTAGAAACAGCTTACTCTCAATTTCAGTGCCATGTATATGTTGTCCCTTGAAACAACAAAGCTGTTCCAGTGAGCCGTGGCTGCTTTTTTGTATTGTGCTGTATATGATTAAAGCTGTGCAGTGTTACCTTGACCGAATTATCGAATCACCTTAAATATACTTCTTAAAGTACCTCTTTGTTTCACGAAGGAGAGTAGGTATTGGATTGTATTGATTGAGTACATTTTAAGCACTACTTTCAGTACCCTTCAGACAACTTCGCAGGGTACTAGCGTTAGTACCTAAACTGGAAGTACCCTACACACAGAGAAAAATTACACCCCACGGAACACTTTGTTCGTGCCAAAAATCAGTATTCTCTGGATACTTAATTCAGTATACTATGAACGCTTTTCGGACATTTTTGGTACTCGTCAGATAACTTGAGTACTTTTACTACGCCTCTTTTGTTACAGCTGGTTGTACTTCCCGTAGTACCCTTTTGCAGTTACACCAAAATGGGTGCTTCTGCAATTAGTACCCCCGTTTGGTTCCGTGCCAAAAATGAGGCCTCCTAGGGTACTTCCATTTTAGGTACTAACGCTAGTACCCTGCGAAGGTGTCTGAAGGGCACTGAAAGTAGTGCTTAAAATGTACTCAATCAATACAATCCAATACCTACTCTCCTTCGTGAAACAAAGAGGTACTTGAAGAAGTATATTTAAGGTGATTCGATAATTCGATCAAGGTAACACTGCACAGCTTTAATCATATAGAGCACAATACAAAAAACAGCCACGGCTCACTGCCACAGCTTTGTCGTTTCAAGGGACAACATATACATGGCACTGAAATTGAGAGTAAGCTAGTTCTAAAACTATGAGCTTCATATTCGTTTCTGCTGGTCTTTTCTAGACATTTTTAATCTTGCAAATTACAAAAAGACACCCCTGTTGAGCTGAGCGGACCTCGCAGCTTGCATATTGTCGATGGATATTAAAAGAGAGTTAATTCTGTCCAGAACCAATCAGCCGTCCTTAAATCCTCCCGCTTCCTCAGGATTCTGTGTGAGCATCCTTCAAATGATTCGACGTCCGGGCCCTGCGCGCAAGGCAAACAGTCGGCTATTTGCTGCTAGAGATTAGCCTTTGCACCGGCACTTGTCACCACGTGGCACTATAACCGTTCCTTATAGTGGCGCAAAATAAGACTAACTTAGCACCGCGGCGTATTAGTGACCTGAAAACATCATGTACGTAGAGAAAGAATTTGTGGTTTAAGACAATACAAATAAATATAACGTATGACGTGACTTTACGTGACTTATATTGGCTGTTTTTACATATTTTTTGCTTTGTTTCAATGTCTATTTAGCTAAAAAAACACGTGTTATCCCTTTATTATTTTCCTTGTGACACGGGAAACATCTCTGGGGTGCCCTCGAGATAAGCACTTTACCCCCCCCTTCTCGAAACCAATTCGGGGGCCTCCTGAGACAAGTTGTCTGGCCCCTTGAGGAAAACTCTTGCCCCACGCCCGAGAAAAACTTTTGGACCCCGAGATCAAGCCTTGGGGCCCCCGAGACCAACTCTGGAGGACTCCGAGGCCGAATCTGGGGACTCCCAAAACAACCTTTGGCCCTCCGAAATAAACTCTGCCCCCCTCCGGGGCAAGCTCTTAAAGGCTCCCCAGACCAGTTCTGGCGGCCACTAATAACTTTTTAGAGCATCCTTAGACAAACTCTTGGGGCCTTACGAAAAATTCAAGACCAGCTCTGGCCCCCCATAACATAAACCCCCATAATCACCAGGGCGAAGGTGGTTCGGAGGCCCACCGGGGCGCGGGTTAATAATTGGGTGTGCCCAAATTCAAAACAATACCAAGAGCCACAAAGATAACATAGCGGCATTTCCTAGTTTACCTATAGTCGTAAGAGTAGAGAAACCCAAAGGGGCCATGCCCCCAATATTAACTATTTTTAATTATTAGATAAATAGCGTTGACTGAAAATAAATATCTCTAAGATAAAACTTCATCCCCAATGTTTTGGACGTATTTACCTACGCTTATGAGTCTAGCTACAAGCAAGGGTAGGGATTTTTTTATTCGGTGGTGCTCGAATTAGAAAAGCGGGTACTCTGACAGTTTAACATAATTGTATTGTATTGTTAACTGTTTTCTAAATAAACACGCCCTTCTTAGAATCAGGAAGCCAAATAGAAACATGTGATCTTAAAATAACAAATGCTGGGTGATTGTAGAATGCCCCTACAGAAATAGAATCCTCATCTCTGCCCCGTAGGAAGTTTTAAATATTGTTGGAGTTTCAACATTATTTATAGTTACCGAGCACCTACCTAGAAATGGTTTCTCCATGTAGACCTTTAAAAACTCATTAATGGAAGTTACGTGGGCTTCAGATTTTGCATTCAATCCAGAAGCAGGCAAATCAGTCAAATGCATTACCTAACCATAATCTTTGAAGCATTACCATGTTTTCAGTTTAGGTTTCATGGACGTGCTTGTATACACAATTACGCCGTTTATAATTTGGCTGGTCTAATGATGAAGATGCCATACACAAAGGATGTCAAGAGATAACTGGTACCTAATGCACCTAACCCTGTTCAATCACAAAACAGATGCCAACTCTCACCTTTTGCCAAATATTCCACGGGCTGAGCTTCTGTCTGCCACTCACTGCAGGAAAATGGCGCGGGAAGATGCAAAAAGCCGCTTGGTTCAAAGAAAGAACTCAATAGAGGGTAACCTACCACCTTTATTGCACTAAAGTTGGCGCTATTTTTTGTCTTCTCACCGAAGTATTCCAAAGGGGATTGAACATATCAAATGAATGCTCCATGCAGTACCACCTGGTGTTAGAAAACTCTCCTTTTCCGAAATAGGTACTAGATTAAGTACCCAAAATTTTGATCACGGGTTACTTACACCAACTTGGATGTTAGATGCAGTACCACCTGGTGTTAGGAAACTCTCATTTTTCAAATTAGGTACTGGATGAAGAGCCACCAGGGTACTGATCTAAGATAACGGTTATCTTACCTCTTGCTTGCATGTTGTTAGTACTCTAATCTAATATAACCATGGAGTCCATGCAGTATCGATTGGAGAGTGAAAAACATGACAAATACATTGACACTGTAAAATGTACTTTTGGTAAATCACTTTATTTGGTGTGCCCGATTTCACTCCCGGATTAAGACTTAGCTTAGCATCCCCAGGCTACTGAATTATAAAAAAGAGTTCAAGTAGTACAGAGGGTACTAAAAATTCTCTGTGTGTAGGAGGCCTCATTTTTGGCACGGAACCAAACGGGGGTACTAATTGCAGAAGTACCCATTTTGGTGTAACTGCAAAAGGGTACTACGGGAAGTACAACCAGCTGTAACAAAAGAGGCGTAGTAAAAGTTCTCATGTTATCTGACGAGTACCAAAAATGTTCGAAAAGCGTTCATAGTATACTGAATTAAGTATCCAGAGAATACTGATTTTTGGCACGAGCAAAGTGTTCCGTGGGGTGTAAATTTTTCTCTGTGTGTGGTGGCTCTTCATCCAGTACCTAATTGGAAAAAGGAGAATTTTCTAACACCAGGTGGTACTACATCTAACATCCAAATTGGTGTAAGTAACCTCTAATCAAAATTGTGGGTTCTTAATCTAGTACCTATTTTCGAAAAGGAGAGTTTTCTAACACCAGGTGGTACTGCATGGAGTGTTTATTTGATATGTTCAATCCCCTTTGGAATACTTCGGTGTGAAGGCAGAAAAATGGCGCCAACTTTAGTACAATAAAGGCGGTAGGTTACCCCATATTGAGTACTTTCTTTGAACCAAGTGACTTTTTGCATCTTCCAGCGCCATTTTCCTGCAGTGAGTGGCGGACGGAAGCTCAGCCCGTGGGACATTTGGCAAAAAGGTGAGAGTTGGCATCTGTTTTGTGATTGAACAGGGTCAGGTGCATTAGGTACCAGTTATGTCTTGACATCCTTTGTGTATGGCATGTTCATCATTAGACCAGCCAAATTATAACCGGCGTAATTGTGTATACAAGCACGTCCACGAATCCTAAACTGAAAACATGGTAATGCTTCAAAGATTATGAAGCATTTGACTGATCTTCCTGCTTCTGGATTGAGTGCGAAATCTGAAGCCACACGTAACTTTCATTAATGATTTTTAAAGATCTACCGATTTTCTGAACTCGGTTGATTTCTGGCTGAAATAATTCGGTTTTCGGACTAAACGTGCGTGCGTGGCCCCTTACTCAACTTGCTTTAGACAATGATTAGAAAGTTTAAGTAATTGTGGGTTGTCACCTCCATGGTTTCCCTGTTCCAAAACTAATTTCCAAGCCATTCCGTTGTTTATGCATTCAAATATCGGTACCCCGGGTGAAAACTGCGTTGACCTCCAAGCAATAAGGTTCAAATTGTTTTGCGTCTTTCTACCTTTACTCTCACACGATTGAGAGAGACTGAGGGTCTACCCTGTTTGGTGAAGCGAGGATTTATTCCTAGAATTATAAGAGGTATTTTACACCCTGGCCCAACAAAGAAGGGTCGATTCAACCCCTCCCTGTTGGGAAGGATCGAATCCATTTCACGTCTGAGAATTAAATTTAAAGTTTCGGTCGAGACTCGGGGACCCAGACTTGAAATTTGGTCAAGATATGTGAAATTGATTAGTTCGTAAGGATTTCTTAATAGGTGCTCCTTAAAAATTCATATATGGAGAAACCATTTCTAGGTAGGTACTCGGTAACCATAAATAATGTTGAAACTCCAACAATATTTAAAACTTCCTACGGGGCAGAGATGAGGATTCTATTTCTGTAGGGGCATGCTACAATCACCCAGCATTTGTGATTTTAAGATCACATGCTTCTATTTGGCTTCCTGCTTCTAAGAGGGGCGTGTTTATTTAGAAAAAAGTTAATAATACAACAACAAAAAATAGGTAAAAATAGCCCATATAAGTAACGTGAAGCCACGTCATACGTTATATTTATTTGTATTGTCTTAAACCACAAACTGTTTATCTACATGCATGATGTTGTCAGGTCACTAGTACGCCGCGGTGCTAAGTTAGTCTTATTTTGCGCCACTATACGGAACGGTTATAGTGCCACGTGGTGACAAGTGCCGGTGCAAAGGCTAATCTCTAGCAGCAAATAGCCGACTGTTTGCCTTGCTCGCAGGTCCCGGACGTCGAATCATTTGGAGGATGCTCACACAGAATTCTGAGGAAGCGGGAAGATTTAAGGACGGCTGATTGGTTCTGGACAGAAGTAACTCTCTTTTAATATCCATCAACAATATGCAAGCTGCGAGGTCAGCTCAGCTCAACTGGGGTGTCTTTTTGTAATTTTCAAGATTAAAAATGTCTAGAAAAGACCGGCAGAAACGAAAATGAAGCTCATAGTTTTAGAACCAGCTTACCCTCAATTTCAGTGCCATGTGTATTTTGTCCCTTGAAACGACAAAGCTGTTCCAGTGAGCCGTGGTTGTTTTTTTGTATTGTGCTTTATATGATTAAAGATGTGCAGTGTTACCTTGATCGAATCACCTTAAATATACTTTTTCAAGTACCTCTTTGTTTCACGAAGGAGAGTAGGTATTGGATTGTATTGATTGAGTACATTTTAAGCACTATTTTCATTGCCCTTCAGACACCTTCGCAGGGTACTAGCGTCAGTACCTAAAATGGAAGTACCCTAGGAGGTCTCATTTTTGGCAAGGAACAAAACGGGGGTACTAATTGCAAAAGTACCCATTTTGGTGTAACTGTAATAGGGTACTACGGGAAGTACACCCCGATGTAACAAAAGAGGCGTAGTAAAAGTACTCATGTTATCTGACAAGTACCAAAAATGTTCAAAAAACGTTCATAGTGTACTGAATTAAGTATCCAGAGAATACTCATTTTTGGCACGAGCAAAGTGTTCCGTGGGGTGTACATTTTTCTCTGTGTGTATGTCCGCGTCATATCACATCACCCAACTCTTACGACATTTTTTGAAGTATATACGGCGAATTTTTGCCTTTTTAGGATTTGCGTTACGCTCCCTTGGACGCAGCTTGGATGCTAGATATGCCAGAACTTCGGTTTTAACGGGAGTTCCCAATCCCCCTTAGAAATATAAACATACACTTTGTGCAGCTTTGGATTTACCATTTGTGAAGTGTGATCTTTGACCCCGCCTTACTGCTTATCTAGAGGTTCAAATAGTCCTGTAGTAAATAAATCGAAACGCGAGTGTATTCTGACTGCTCTGACGACCATTTACCTATATGCACTGATTTATCACATATTCTGGACCAGGGGCGTAGCCAGGATTTCGCTCAAGGGGAGGGGAGCAGCGCCCCGAAAAGGGCCCCTGAGACAATGCCAAAAGGGCCCTGATGAGTAAAAAGGGTCCTGCTTGTTACAGAATAGGGTGCTGAAGAGGGCTTAAGAGGGCCCTGTCTGGTATGAAATTTCAAATTTGGCCACAGAGCATAGTGCGGGCGAGCCACGCTTCGCGCGGCCCGTATTCTCAGGGGGCCCTTCGGGCCCTCAGGGGGGATGGCTGTCCCTGCCGCCCCCCTTGGCTACGCCCCTGTTCTGGACAAAAGCATCCAAAGCAGGAAAACTGGTCATGGAGGAAAATATTAAGCATTTTATCTAATCTGCAATGCGGCCCGATAACTGAAGGTTATACGAATTGGTATCAATCGTAATCACTCGTAAAAAACAGCCCGACAGGTTTTTTTCGACCAAGATTACTTTAAATGAGGTTGGCCCATTGAACAAATCTCGTGGCCAGGTGGGTGTCGCTGAGCGATAGGGCAGCGATCTGGCTACAATGATTAAGGTATAACCTTTATGAAGATTGCAGAGCTAACTTTAGACGCACATAGTTTTATTCAATTGGAACTTCATCCTCTTGAGGGATCGATTCTGGGAGTAAATTGAAGGTAATAATATCATAAGGAATTTTAGCATGAGACCCTATGGGAAAAGACAAATTTCATCACTAGCGAGGTGTTACAGCACAGGCGGATCCGGATAAGTGTCTGGCAGCTGCTTATTTCGAGTCTCTGCGTCAATTAGGGGTCAATTGCTAGGGAGAGTTACATCAACTTCTCAGTGAGAGTGAAATTCGAGAAAACAAGAATAGAGGCGATGGTTAAGCGATGTCACCTGCTTTGGCCCCAAATATGGCGCCCTCAAAAGGCAGTCACCATCCACCTGGAAGAAGTCATGAAGTCATGGATTAGCCCCTGAATTTTCAAACGTGCAAACTCTGCGAGACCTTGCTTGAACAGTTGTAGCTTACTTGATATATTTCAATTTAGTCAGGAGAGATCGGGTTCATTTTAAACCACTATGTTTTTTACCAGGGAAGAGGTTTGGCTGTAAATCATTTTGTATCAAGACCATAGCAATCTTTATCTAAACTCCACCCAGACTGAGTGAGCCACCAATTACCTTCGCTTCCTGTCACGCCCGCATGATATGGGTACCGCCCACTGGTTGGAGCTGACGTTCCATATGAGTGTCTGCGAGAACCACTCCCCCCGCGTGCGATTGGTGGGAGTCCGGAGGGGGCGGGACTAACACGTCGGTCCGACGACGCACCTGAGAGGATGACGACCCTCGTCCCTGCCGACGCCAACGGTGAGCAAATCAAGCCGGAAGGCACAGAATCACAGCGACGGCGGCAGTGCACTTACCTGGCAAGATTCAGGCAGTGAAATTTGCTGTGGGTAATAATAACCGGACAAACTACACACGGAGTCTTCTGAGACGACGGACGGAAGCCTCACTCGGATTGCAGTTTCCCTCTTTGCAAACAAGTGGTGATACAAGAGATATGAGATCATTATATGGGTCTCTCCCTACTGCGAGATTGTATTGAGTCCCTGCGCCGGCAATAATATAGGTTATTAGTGATCGCTCTTAGGGACAGGTGATATCAGCCCGTGGCAGACTTCAGGTCACAGGGCCTGTGGCTATGGCACAGTCGACACAGACAGATGGACTCACGTTCGGGATCGATCGCATCCTCCGGCTCGACAAAACGCCCGAACCGGCAGGTAAGTCAGGCGTAGACTGGGTGGAAGTGTGCTTATGTTGCACTGTGCACGGGCCCGCGAGAATAGTGCAATTCTCGACCCTTTGATCGCCCATTCTGAGTCCGAAGCTAATCTGATTCTTCGTTTAGAACCCTAATGCTAAATTCTGACCTAAGAAACAAAAATATTTCAGGGTATATGTTTCTATTTCGACAAGAAAAGGCACAGTAGGTGATAAAACATTAGTCTTACCATACGTCTTCCATTTGTTAATGGCTGCATGTATGTACCTACACGGGCAGTTATTTGCATAGGTATGTATGTACATGCATACATGGTATGTATTCGGAGAGAAATTTGCGTTGTTCATGCAGGATTTCCAATGCCTTTGCAGCATGCATTGCGCAGAATCATATTCCTTCGGCAAAGAAGGTGTCCCTGCAGGGGCAGCTTCACCCCTGTCGACGACGAACCGTCCGCCCAAAACAGGCCGCGCAGCCGTACTTCAAGTTTTGAAGAGGGCAATCATTTTGCAGAATGGCGCCTCCCCACCACAAAAAGCTCGAGAGGCACGCAGAAACATTGTCATGGAACTCTTAATGGGGACGGACCCCGGATTGGCGTTGACGGGGGCAGGGTGGAAGGCGTGTTTTTGGTCACATGGGCTGTCTTTGGAAACGCTAGCGACGACCGCTTCAGCACACATTCACACGCAGGCAAACGTTTGCTGTGTTGGTCCACGTAAGTAATGGGGAAAGAATGCAAGAAACCTGATCTGAGGATCCCAAAATATGAGGAAGTGGGCATCCCACCTGATTTTCGCGTCCTGGGGACGCGTCCCCCAGCCCCCACCCTATTTCGATGCGCATGGAGACACCCCGAAGTCAAAGTTATACTCCAATTCCAAGAGTGCCTGTACGGAACACTGTGCAACATAGTTACATCAAGAGCGCATCTTAACTTTTAAAGAAAGCATTGTTTCGAAGGCAGAACGGCGTGCCACTTTATTGTTTGTGTGGTGCCTCTGGAACTTTGAAGGCGCCTCAGACTTTCAAACACTTTTACACTTCGAACAGTGCATCTAGGCTCGGATTCTGACACAACATAGCCAATATCCTGACCTATTTTCCCTTCCCTGAGTTTCAGGTTTTTTTTACTAGGGCCAATGAGCCAATATTCTTTTACGCAAATCAGGCCACAGGTTCTGGGTTTTTATAAATGGATGAATAAATAAACTATGAATGAATTAATGAATGAATTATGAATTCATCGGTCTTCCAAGTGTCGGCTGTCGCGTTGTGTTCTTAAATAGGCACACTAAAGATACATAATTTCGAAAATTGGCTCTGGGCTGCAATGAGTTAGACAGCCTTATCAGCGGCTCGATTTGGGTTTGATAGGAAAAGTGGACAGAATGGTTGCAGTTCGCAGTGCGAAATTGAGCTGTCAGACGGTCACGCGTCGGCAAAATGGATACTGTGATCTCACTAATTAGCTTAGCGTAAAGTTTCAACAAAAATACGTGAAATAACGACCAAGGACGTCATTATTTTGATTCACCATGATTTAAATTTATTCGGGATTTGTGTCGACCTATATTTTTACAGTCACCCCCATCGCGCAGCTTCCTTGTCTAAGAAGAAACGTGCAAAGACAAATTGTAGGTAGATTTCAACGTTGTTTTCTAAAAAAACTGTGCTTACCCTACTCGGTGATATGTTACATGTTTGCACCGCACAGAGACGTACACACACTCTGTGTACACATCAGGGTTTTTCAACATATGGGCACCATCGGCGGGACAGTCATGTCCACGTCATGCTCCCGATCACACTCCTCGTCGTACTCGACGGCGGAATTTATTGGGTTCGGCGGAACAGAGGAATACCCCTGTGGCACGTGATGAGGCTTTGCCCTCGGGATACGTCACTGGGCCGAAGCATCAGTTTAAAGACCGACCAAGCCCGTGCTCCCTAACAAATGAGGCGTTTGGCCAGCGGAAGTCCCGAGACAAGACGGGCACAGCCCCGTGTATGTATGTATCTACATTGCTACTGCAATCTCCTGGGTGGAAGGCGGTCGAGGAAAGGGTCACAAGAGGTCAGCTTTGATCCAGTGACCTCCCACATCAGTCCGTGGCGGCTTAACTAACTGCGCCTCAGTTGAGCACGGTCTATTTATAGAGGGGTTCAAGACCGAGTTATAGTTGCTTATCACAGACAGATAGCTTGAGAGATCTACAATATTTTTCTTTAACCTTCGCCCGGGTGGAGGGGGTCTTTTTAGACCCCCTCGGGTTTTTCCAAAGTGAACAAAAACGGCGTTGCGCAGCGCCGCCAAACTTAGTCTACCTGTTTCTTTCCTTTTTACATCTTTTCTGAAAATTTTAGCTCAAGGTCATATCAGGTCAGGTCACCAGGCCAGGTGAAGTAACCTCACCTCCAAAAATGCTTAGGACTGCATAACTAAAAGGAGGGTTAATCGATCAAGTTGAAACTCATACCACATATTGAGCCCACCAGGAGCTACAACATATGTTCCGGGATTTTTTATATTGATGACCTAAGGTCATGTGCAGAGCATGCCCTCCTAATTGTAAATACATGGGGAAAATCACGAAATGAGCTTTTCTCAGTAAGTATGGATGGAATCAACTTCAAACATCGGTAGCAACTTGCTCTTAGCCCATTTCTGAAGTTGATGCCAACAATTTTGACTTTTGACCTTTGAAAGGTCACTTTAGGTCAAATAAGCATTTTTTGGTGTTTTACTCTATACATTTTGAATAAACAAAGATATAACTTTTATTTTGTCACCAAAGTGTTTGTATAGTCATTGCAAGTCAAATGATATACATCATGACTATACTAGGTCAAGTTGGGTCAGACCGTTGACCTGGGTCAGGTCAAATTTTTAAATTTGACCTGGCATAGCAATATTATACATCATTCGATTTGTATTGACGAGAGAATTTCAATGGTGCATCAAATATGGCTGCATCTTGCTTGGTTTGAAAGTTATTAGCGAAAACGTGAACACCCTTATGCATGGGTGGCTATGGACATTCCCAAGAACATTCCCAATATTTAGTGACCTGTAGCTCCCTAGGCTTTGACCTGACACGAAAATAAATGCCACTCTAATGAAAGAGCAACTCAAGAGCTTTCGAATGGTGTTGGAAAAATGTTTCTAGCTATCATAGTTTCTGAGATATATGAGGTTTTCTTAGTACACCTCATATTAGCGATTTTGACCTATTTTGACTTCTGGTGACCTTGATATTGACCTGACGAGAAAAATGACCGAAGTATTTTCGATATCATTTTCGAAGAGCTTTCGATTGCCGTTTTGGGTTTTTTTCTAGCTCTCTTAATTTTGAGATCGTGGGGGTCTTTTTTAGCCCCCCCCACCAGGGCGAAGGTGGCTCATACCCGCCACCGGGGCAAGGGTTAAAGTAACTAGGTTTAAAGTAACTAGCCAGGTAGTTTCGCAATGATAGTTTCGGCAATGCCCTACTGATAACATAAATTGGGCCAAACAATAGTTTCAGCTCAAGTTATGCTTAAATTGATAGACAAGATAATCAAGTTTTCCATGAAAACGGAATTGCTGTCAGTGTTATGACGTCATTTGACTCAGTATTGCATAACAATAGATGATGGAATTTAAGTGATTACTGGTTTTGTTCCAGACGATTAGAAGTGCAATCTAGTCTCAGCTATTTTAACAGCGTATAATTAATCAGGGATTGGACAATTTTCATATATTTACCTGAATTATGACGCCATTATAGTAGTTCCAAATAATGAAAAATACATTTTTAGAGTTGTGTGAGATGGAGCTATCGGGTTCACTTTGGATAAAGAGGATCAGTTTGGTGGTTTTTTAGTTAACATCCGCACTGGAGAGAGTTCTGGCACTAATGGGCACTGGTGGAGGCCTGGTAGGCCCCTGGGATCTCGAAAACTAAGAGACTCAGAAACACGCCGATCAGAGGGTGGGTAAGGGCTATGGCAATATGCATTCTCTTCAATTTTCACTGATTTAGGTCGATATCTTTAAGGTCAAACGAGGTCATAAAAGTCAAATCTTAGCAGAGCTTGGGACTCCTCGGGAAACGCCGTGATTACGCGCAAAAAAAACTTAACAACGTATTAAAAACGACCAAGGTCATAGTGGATTCCCCCAAAAAGATGTTCCCTATAATTCTAAAGCCAATGTCATTCCAGATCATTGACCTATGACGGCACAATAATATATATTCCCTATAATTACACTATGACTAGCACCATAGCGACTGTTGGGCGGAAATGAGAATTGACCTTGATTAATGACCTTTGAACTTGACCTGTGACCTTTACCGTTACATTGAGTTCGCTTAACTGTGACGTCATGGCATAATATGCGTCATACTAAGTAACGCCATTTGACCGGAAGCACTGGGGCCAATGACATTGATAATGCTGGTATGACCTAGACCTGTGACCTTTGACCTTAACCTTGACCTTCATGCGGGGTGACCTTGACAAATAATCTCGTTTATTTAGAGTTATAAATTCACCAATCGGTCTCCAACGCAGGCGAACTGGTGCGACCACGCGATTGTGGCGATCTGAAAACAAAGGTTTTGACTTTGAAGTCTTAAAGGGAATGTGGCACCCAGGTCGAATCCAGGAATGTAGTTTAATTAGTAGTATTTTTAGCCAGAAAATCATGAAAACGTCCATGGTTTCTCTGAAAAATGTACAATGAGCTCAATCATTTTATTTCTAAAATGCTCCTCTACGGGGAAAAATAAACCTCTGCTTGTGGATGACGTCATGATCTGGCAACTACTACCCTATTCAATGGGCTTCAATAGGCTGACTACTCACCGTGACGTCAGCGCTGTCGTCACACCAACAGCTGACAACTGTGGCCGCCTGGCTGGGGTACATCTGGGGTACATTTAAGGTAGGTTTTTAGCTTTTCTCCACGGAAATTTTGAGTTTCACGACAAATGATATATTGAGTAGCGGGTCTTCCGGCATGATTTACAACTTGGCTATCTTAGTTAAAATCACGCTATAAAGGTGCTACATTCCCTATAAGGCCAAAACATTTTTGACTGATTTTTTTCAACTGTTTCAAAATACCCTAAAAATCATCAGAAGCGAATGCAGGAAAGGAAAATAGTTGGACAGGATGAATTTTGCCAAGGTCTGAAAAGCATGTTCATATGTTCCTCGGCTGCTGATACTTTTCATGTTGCCTAACCTTTGTCCACCCTTGCCAAACCTGAGGGGATTCTGGATGATCTTGCTTTCTTGATCCATTGATACACTTATATGGAAAAATTTATCTCTATACAGTCGGGGAATCAAATGCATGCCCAAGATACTTGTCTCATGTATTGCACTTAGTTAACTAAAATACACTTGCACAAACGTAACCCCCTATCCATAATACCTGAGAACGCCTATGGCATATTATTGTCATATGCTATAATGTTGGAAGCACGGTATGGCTACTTTTCTTTCTCCCTGATGTCCTGTAAGCATTCACTTTGCAGCAGTACAATCCACTTACATTAGAAACCACCTTATTCTGAGTTATTGTAACCGCCTCGATTACAATAACCGTACACGACTAACGGCTTCTGATACTCGATTTTCCAATAGACCCCCACAAATACGGAGCCATAGCTCCGCTCCTGGTATAGGTATAGTCTTAAAATTTTCAGGGAATCTGTCAAATTTCGTTCATAAAAAGTCAGAAAATTTACAAAAGCCCATTACGAAATGTTTAGGAGATATTCTAGGAAAGAATGAGGGATGGGCAGAATTGAACCCCCTCCCCTGACAGGAAAGGGGTTAACCCGAATGCAAAAGAAACAAAGCTCAGAAAACCTCACCCGAACAAAATCGCGTGCTGCGGGGGTCAGAGGTCAGAGAAGCCTCCGGGGCAAATACACCGGGGCTCCTGGCGACTGAGAGTGGGAGGGTCAGGACACGGTGCTGGCCATACAGAGAGCCTAGCCAGTTACAAAAGCGTCCCTCTAACAGCACGCCTGGAATAACGATACACTTTGGCAGTTTTGCCCGTGAAGGTATTTAGAAAGGGCTAGAGAAATTAAAACCACCAAGACCAGAGGTCTTAGATAAAAGTGTAATTGTCTCGAAAAACCAAAGCATGAGTTTATTGCTTAGTCCTCGCTATTTACTTTTACTTATCTACTTTATTTCATGTATTTACTTTTTACTCATTTACTTTGTTACTATCTATAGATCGCATAAAAGTGGGTATCAGGGGCAGTACAAAAATGCAGCATTGATCGGGGTCAGTCTAATACCCCTTCTCCAAGTAGAACATACTCAAGATTGTTCAAACATGCCAATTGAGATCTTACGTTTAGGTATGTTGTATATTTAAGCCGTTTCATATCTCCAGAACTGTGTTAAACCATTAGTTTTAGAGGTGTGGTATCCAATATCTTTCTGAGGTCACTATCGCAAGTGTCTTCTTATTTGATTGGAGGGGAGATTGGGTGAATTGCGCCCGCTTAAGGAAGGCCGCTTTTGGTAGGTATAAAGTATAGTTTCCGGGTGATGGGAAGACTTCTATCACTAATTTTGATCAATTCTGCAATATTTTAACGCATTCCTATGCGTGAACTTTGCTGATTCATAAAATGATCACGGTTTTGGTAAATAATTGTAAAGGGCGCATTTCACTCAGGCCTACTGTTAATCACCCCAGGGAGGGGGCGAATTTATTTTCAATTGCGCCCTGTTGTACCTATATATACCTATTGCACTACATAGGTATAAGGCAAGGAAATTGGTTAAGAAGTCGCAAAGGGAAGGTAGGAAATAGATAAAAACTTATGACTCTGTGATTAACCTGCATCCAGTGTCTGCATGACAATGCATGCCCAATAAAGTGTCATTCTATAATTTTTCGGGCTTATCGAACTACCACCTGCCAGTATCATATGGTACGCATCTAACCGTGGCGAATTTGAAATTTCAGAACAAAGACACACATGGCTACCTATTGGGACAGTTTCTTCACAGGAATGGCAAGTAGAAGGCTGAAAATACGCGCAAATGTGCCTAGTGTAGAATGTTAGTCCTCACACCGTCCCAAAATTAATTGAATTATTATTTTAATATATATTTGAACCTGAAATATCGTGAGAAACCTAGTCATATATGATTATGGCAGGCCAAGCTCAGCTGAAACCCACCAGCAATGGCTGCGCACCGGAAAGAGGAAGTTCCTAGTGATGGAAACGAAATGGTAGTGCGTAAAATTGAATACCACTTTTAGACTCCTGTGGAGGGCGGAGGGTGCAATTATTCGCAAGGGTGCAATACACCCAATTTCTCCTAATACATACCTTGGGGGCTATTGGCTAGAGTAAGTAACTCGAGCTAAATAATTTTCACATTATAACAGCCCATGCAACCGGAAGCAGATCTAGAGCGTTCACAGGGAGTCCAATTTGTGTGGATCAAGAGAAACGCCACAGCTCTAATGAACAGCTTTAAAACGTTCTCCGGTGTTTTTAGTTTGTATTTGTAAACAGCAGTGCCTGACACCAGACTTTATATCTGTCTTATCCCGGTCAGATCACTGAACTGCTCATTTGATGATCCAGTGTGCACACGTTGTGTGCTGTGCACACACAGTGCGAGCAGCTGCTCCAGAAACTATCACGAATTTCAAGCCAGAGGTATAAATCATTACTCTCCGGCGCAGGGCTCCCATCCCTTTCAATGTGGAGGGGAAGGGGAAACGCGACCGCCCCCCAGCCTCCACTCCCTGATCCGTCCCGGCTATCAACAGTTTGATTGTCCTAGAGTTTTAAAAATGGCATTATGGTCGCGAAAGCCAGCAACCTCTCCTAATTCATAACCTTGACCTAAGACTAGCCAATTCTTCAAAGCGCAAAACTGGTCATTGGGGTCCAAAATTGGATTGCGAGGCACCCGCACTTCTGAAATGAGACGGGGAGCGTCTGTCTCCTACCACCTTCTCCGATTTGTACGTTTTTAACTACCTATTATTTTTGATAACTTTTAGTCATCCAACTTAATCACACAAAACGCCAAAACCTAAATAACTAGAATCTATCACTCACCAAAAGTGCAAACAATAGACCCACTATCATCACCAGCACTTCACTCCAAAAATTCTACCACCTACCGCCCCAGTCTCAATTTCCTACCATCAATTCTTAAAACAAGCAAATCTAGCCAGCAAGTTAAATGAATAGATGAGGCATAATGATGGGCAAGGAGAGTGAGGGAAATACACTAGTCCCATAAGTGTGGACAAACGAAACAAAACGGAACGAAAAATTTAATAATTGGAGCCTTTAACACTCTCCCCCTCAGGTTGGATCGCTTTAAGAGGGCCGACCTTTATCCTGATAGTCCTGCAACTTCTGGCAGACATTGGTCAATTGGGCGGCGAATGTCTCCTCCTGTGGTACGCACAGTAGCTGGCCACGTCTTTCCGTCCATCTCCGGATGCAAGCCACTGATGAAACTAGTTTTGGAGCTTAAGAGGAACTATTTCTGTTGGCCTTACCAGGTCAGCGGCCTCCGGTTGCGTCTGAGGTTGTGCAATGTTATGATTTCCTAGGTTCTTCAGCTACTCTCTTTTCCTCCGATTCCAAAGATGTTTTTGTGCCGACCGCTGATCACTGAACTAGCGGAAACACTTGGTGCCGATTCAATCAGATCCGTCTGAACGGATGCAACAGAGCATTGCAGTAAATAGCCAGAATATCTGGGAATTTCAACCATTTCGAGGCGAACTGCCCTAACAGCACCTGGATGTTCGTCCACCAAGAGCTTGAGCGTATTCGAAATATCCTGTCAAGTAATAACTATGAGAAAGGAAAACATCGAAGACATCATTCGAATGCAGCTCAGCAAACACTGCCAGTCTGAAACTAAGACCAAACTGAAAGGCGACGGAATCCAGATTTTCTACCACAGCACCTTGACATCGGAATACAGGAAAGAGGAAAAGACTTGCGTGGCATTGTGAAGAGGAACTGTATACCCTCGTGAACAGAAGACAGTCTTAACTTGGTAATTTATTACAAGAGCCCCAGAATATCATACCTGGTGATGAAGAACAACCTGGTACTCGAAGTTGAAGGTGACCAACGCAGTATACAAATTCAATTGCTCATATGGCGACTGTGCGCACCGTCCAGAATGTTGCTACGTTGGACACAACAACAAGCCTCTCGCGGAGAACGACTATACATGAAGAAGAAGGCGCCCCAGAAAAGCATCTAAAACACGACTATGACAAGATTTTAACAAGGACAATGCTTGTACAGAACACCGAAATTTTGGCGCATTGCCCAAACAGGAAGAAGCTGCAGGCCCTGGAATATGTGCTCATCCGGGACCTGAGCCCCACCATCAACCGTCAAATGAACCAGGTCTCCACACTGTCGTTTTTCTATGGGGCCCCTCTATGGCCCAGACGCTGAAGAACATTGTGGTGAATGCATGGGTGTATGAATGCGATAAACTCAAGGTTTATGAGAATATAGAGTGTAGGTTTTCAGATAAATAATCTGAGCTTATATGAAGTGAAAAGCGTAAAAAATCAAAATATCCTGTTAATTTTTAAACAATATCACAATTTCTTTCTTTAGATAGTGCCATTCCATGGCAAACTGCATGAAGTTGGAACAAATTTTTGGTGTCCTTGCTCTTTTAAAGAAAATAGCTCAACACCGAGACGAATCGAACAGATATTTAGATGTGTCCTGTATTAATGACTGTTTTATGATAATTATATGTATTTATGTATGTATGTATGTATATTTCAACAAGTATTCACATAATCATAAACAAAAACAGGCAATTGGTGAAAAAAGCACCTAAATGATTAAATAAATCACCACTTGCGCGAAAAAAGGCGTAACATTTAAATCACCGCTGAGTCGTCGGCCACACGCACTCGCAGCCCTCATTTCAAGGAAATCGTCTCTCCAGCAAGGCCCCCGCCAGCCGCCGCCGCCGCCGTACTAGGCAAACCGCTTGGTTCTACTGATAAACTTTTGAACGCTGTGTGCTACTCGTTCTTGTCTCTTTGCCGTAAGGTCTGAACCGTGCAATATTACCCCAAGTTTGATTGATTGGTTTAATAAACTAAAGTTGACTTCGATAATGCTTGATAATGATTGAAACAGAACAGCTCTTTCCATGTTATACGCCGAACAAGCCAGCAAGAAATGAGGAACGTTTTCATCGACGTGATTAAATTTTTCTCACATGGGAGAGTCGGATAACTGGATTTTGAACTGATGTGAATTTAGATTACTCATACCTACCCTTAAGACCATTAAAAGTGTGTTATCCTTTTTGAGCCAAATTCCTAATAAGCTGGTGGTTTGGAGGATCCAAAAATTTTGTTGATTTCTTGTTTGAAATGCTTCGTTGATTGGGCAATTCGAATATCCTGTGGGAGAGAATTCCACAGTTTGGTGCCCGGAAGAAAGAATGACTTCTTAAATCCTGATGTGTGGTGTTGAGGTGCTACCTTTCTTTCAGGGTTTCGCAGGGTTCGGGTAGTAAGGTCAAGTGGGTAGGGTGTATAAGTGTATTGATATAGTGAGGAACACGGGCGTTATTCAAAATGTTGTGATAAAAGTTTAATTTATGAATTTTTCGTCGGTCCTCCAGGGTTTCCCATCCTAACTCTCGTTTTAGGTTCTCCGTCGGAGTTCTGAATTGCACTCCGGTTACGACTCTTCTGCACAATTCTGGAGCCGTTCTAGTCTGATTGTGTCTTGTGTCTGAAGTGCCAGTGTATGTTGTCAGGTGATAGTGCGTGTGTCAATTTATAATGCTATGTGATCGTTTATGCGTGAAAGTAGGTAATGTTCTAGCAATGGCAGATTATAAGATGTGTTAAGATAAATGTAAGCATAAAACCATGTGAACAGTGTTTCATGGAGGTAGTAGTTTGAAGCGTGTAATTTATGTTTGCCTTTACAGAAAGCACGCAAGATATTTTGTTCATTTCTCTTCGATGTGTGTGAAGTGTAAATATTTTTAAATTTTGAAAGGGTGAACCATCCTGTTTTATCTTAAAAATGAACATCATGTAATACATTTGGAAGCTCGAGTTTTATTGTAATAATTTCATACAGAAGAAGCTGTCGAAATACGAATAAGTTATCATATATAATACATCGTCTTCCAATTGAACTTATGTTTTTAAGTTGTTTAGTTTAGATACCTAGAATGCTCAGAAAACGGTGAATTTGATATAATTTTGTTCAAAATTCATCGAATGTTTGCTTACATGCTAATTCCATGTCATGAATGATAATTTGTAGCTATAAAGCGAAGGATTTAGTCATGTGCTAAATTAGCAATCTTGAGATGTTAGAAAAAAACAAATTTTTGTCTTTTAGGCGGTGCGATACCAACATTATCTGACCTGTTGCATTTATAGCACGTGGCTTAAAGTCTCGTAAATTCTTTTTCTTAGTTCTTGTAGAAGTTATTTCAGACACCAGTCGTATTTCGGTTATATTTTCGTAGCTTTCGAGGGTCATTCGACTATCTTCGTCAGCGAAAAGATTGCTTAGCCAGCGCCTAATTCAATACTATACAAGTTTGAAAAACATCGCAACACACTCGTGCTACAACCTAACATTCTACTTGCTATTTCTTGCCCAAGAATAAGTAATATACAAGTTCAACAATTTAATTAAGTGAGTTAAGCGTCACAGAGGCAAATACAGTGCACACACGGGAAGGTTACAGTCTAGGTATACCTGACGAACATGCAGCATTGAGATACTTTTTATTTGTTATTGTTCTGCTACTATTATTATCATTGTTACTACCATTATCATTATTATTCATTATTGTTATCATTCTTTACTTTTTATGAAGAGCGAAGAACCTGGTAAATTTCTGGCATTGGAATGCCTGAGTTTGTATTTAGTAGTTGTTTTTGTTGTGTTTTTGCGATGAAGATGCCTTCTTTTATTTTTCTTTTTCTCCAATGGTTTTCATACGCTAGGATTTTGACGTCATCCCATTTAATGTTGTGTCCGGTGTCTAGAATGTGTTTGGCCAGTCCAGAGTGGTTGTGGTCCTCGTTTTCTATAGCTCTTTTATGTTCTTGTTGTCGCGTTTTTATGGTCCTACACGTTTCCCCTATGTATGTTTTTCCGCATTGACATGTGTACTGGTAGACTACTTCTTTGTTTTGGTGTTTGTGTCTTTTGTCCTTTGGCTTTACTAGTATATTTTTAGGTTTGTTGCCGGTTTGGTTTGTGTTTTTGCGTATGGTTTTATTAAACGCACGATACGTTCTGAAATACCTCGGACATATGGAATGACTACTGTGGGTTTTGTTTCCCCTCTCTCTAGTTGGTTGTTTTCTTGTCGAGATTCCTGGCGTTGGATTTTTCTGTGTGTGTTTTTGATGAATGTCTTGGGATAGTGATTTTTCTGTAGTACCTGTTCTACGTGTTTGATCTCGTGTGTCCTGTCTGTTTCTTCTGACGAGATGGTTTTCCCCCTATTTATAAGAGTCCTGACTATTGCTTCTTTGTGTTGTGTGCTATGGTGTGATTGAAAGCTTAGATATTTTTCTCCGTGGGTTGGTTTTCTGTATACTTTAGTGGTTAATGTTCCATCTGTTCTTCTTTGTACTGCAACATCTAGGAAGGGTAGCATTCCTTCGGCTTCTCTCTCTGATGTGAACTTAATGTTGTGTGAAAGGGAGTTCAAATGTTGGTGTAGGGGCTCAACTTGTGAGGTTTTGACTATTACGAATGTGTCGTTCACATACCTTTTCCATAACTTAACGCCAGGAGCGAATGTTTCGAGTGCTTTGGTTTCTAGCTCTTCCATCACTAATTCCGCTACTATAGAGCTGACGGGGCTGCCCATGGCAGTTCCACTTATTTGCTTGTAAAATTGTCCATTTACTTGGAAGTACGTGAGATTAAGGCAAATTCTTAACATACGAACTATGTCGTCTACATCCAACCTCGTCGATGATCTAAAACTGTCATCCTCACTAGCCATCCTCACTAGCCATGGGGCGGCTTCAGAAGGCTCCTGGCCGCAGTGCGGAGGCACTGCATGTTCGACAGCGGAGTCTGCCCCCTCCTTTTTCCCTCTGAATCATGCCTCATGCTTCATGTTTCATCATGCTGATGCTTCGATATAATGCTAAAAATTGTGCCATGCCGGCGTTGCCCCAGCTGAATGCTATAAATTCCCATGATATTTCTTACTCCAACCCATTATTTCCATATCCGGGTTTTAGCACCCACACACACACACACAGGTTGCAATAAAAAATAATCAAAAATCGTCTAGTAAGTTACGTGAATTAAGCAATAGAATCGATTGAGCGCCAAGTTCATTTCCACGCGGCTAGGTACCTTAGAAACGGCACCACTAAGCCGGCGGCCCTCGATCGATGGAGCCGTCGGCTCCAATGACACTGGCGTGTCCAAAGAGGGGGGGACAAAGGAGCCGTCCGTGGCCGCCACCAAAGTCTTAAATAGTAGGTATCTTTTGCCTCTCCCTAACAAAAGGAGCACATTTTGGCAGTTGTTCTTTAAAATAACATGCTTTTGCGATTTTTTTCTTGATTTAGTCCCCCAAAATTTTGGTTTGAGCCCCTCATAAAGTTTCTCCTGGATCCGCCATTGCTCAATGATGATGTAAAAAAAACCATGGCAACCAGAGCATTTAAAAATTGATGACAGGTGATACCGCCGATAGGTTGTGGGAGCACAGCAGCGATGCTTGGCTTTGGCTCAACCTTGGCGTTTCCCCAGTTTCCCTCCTTTCCCTTGTTCTCTACCTTTTTCGGGGGTGACTCATGTGATTATTATCTTAGTTCTAAAAAAGCAAACGATCATATGACGCTTTACAGTCTTAACTATGCCCACACTTAGAAAAAAACTTTGCACCAAAACGCAAGGAAACGATGTTTTGGTACAAAATTTTCACCTTGCAATTTGCAAGAGGAATCACATAAGGTTTCCATACGGAGTCTACACTATATAATCTTGAATAAGCCGCACAAATTAAAACTAATTCACCTTAACGTGTTCCACAAACACTATACCTAGGCATTTCCGCAACGAATACGGCACCATCTAATCCAGCCGCTCTAGGACCGAGCGCAGCAGAAAAGGCAGCGCGCAGCGCATGTTTACGGCGCGACGCTCACTGACGCTTCTGCGGCGAATGCGGCGCAGAGCCGCGCTGTCGTCGCCGCGAATTACCCGGCCGGCGCAACTGTGGTCGTCAAACGAGCATAACTCAACCCAGGGCCCGACACTGTTTAGCAAATTCTCGTTAAATGATGGCGCCGGTGGCCGGTAATGATGATGGTGTAAACAGCGGCGCGGGACCACCCACTCTCCACACACAGAGCGGCACACAGAGAGCCACAGTAGACTGCTTGTCCTACCGGGCCGCACGCGACCGGCGGCAGTGGACGGTTCTGGGAGCACAGCACGCTGAACAGTGTGATATTAGAGCCGAAACTTGTGTGCCGTAGCTTGCGTGACGCAGGCCAAAGATTGGTCGATCAGAGTTACGGCCTATCTAACAAATTGGAGAAAGTAAAATTTTGAGAGACGTAAAGGGCATCTGAAAAGCAGGAAAAGTTGTCTGTCTCACAGGACCCCGATTTTTATCCGCGGGCACAGACTCCTGAAACGAACTCCTCGGACAGCTGAGGATTTGAACCAAGCTGTTCGGAGTGTCAAAGCTGACTGAAGAATGGAATGGTCTATTGGAGGCCAAAATCACTTTCTTGAAGACTAAAACTCAATACCGGGCCCTCGTCGACCTTCAAATGCCCCACAAACAGCTGGAACACTCGGTTGTGATAGCAGAACTTTCCATCTTTCAAGCTTCTGAGATCTCGTCAGTGTGATGGAAACCCACCTGTATATCTTAAAAGCCTAGCGGAAAGCCTGTCGATCAACTGCATCAAAGCCTAACAGCTAGTGATATACCATGACTCGAGAGAGAGAGAGAGAGAGAGGGGGAGGGGGAATGTCATGCTTAGTTCATCTGGTGACGTTCCGTTACTGAACCTGAGTTCTTAGCGATGACCTAAATGCAGAAGCCTCACCACCTTTCAAAAGACGTGTAATAACCATGAGAATGATTCCATTATGACATGAAGTCCGTAAAATGCTTTTCTCTACAACAAAATTTTTAAATGCGACAGAACGCTCTGCGGCTTTTATGTGTGATTCGTTGGAAACCACAGGTTGATCCCGATAAAATGTTCGTATGGAGATTTACACTAACCACGCATGTGAGAGCGATTGTGAGAGCGGAAATTCACACCCATGAATCACAAGTAAACCTGATGTGAAATTTCCCACTGCAGACCACTGGAATCTCTTGCTTACACTTGTCTAGCTCTCGGGTTGTCACAAACATACATACATACATCTGGCATGGCTCGTCGGCTGCCGACTAAATACTCCCGCCTTTGACGCAGCCCAGCTTCCTGTGAGATTTCAAGGTGCGAGAAAGTGGCGCCGGTCCAGTCACAAGTCCCGGCTCTAAAGGGCGCCGCCGCCGCTGACGACAGCCCTTCGGCAGCGCCCGGCAACTCTACACACCCCTGTGTATCGCAACCAGCATTGACACGGCGATGATTATTGTTTCACAAAACAGGGGCCGTTAGCTCATCACTTATCGCAGCGGCGCTGTCTCCCTGTGGAAGGGGCTGCCGGTGCCGCTCCCGTCCTGTCAGCACCACTTGCAGGCCCCCAGCCTGTTTGGAGCCAGTGTAAACTGTGTACGCCTCCGGTAAACGCGGCAGCCCCATCTCATAAAGTCGCCACAGCTCCCGCCATCAACGCCGGCGCCCCCAGAAACAACACACACGCCCCTGCCCGCCCGCTCCACCCGGCCTGGGGGTGTGGTGCACCTTCCGACGGCGACATCGGCCGACACCCGATCCGGCCCGCTCCTGTACCCGCCTCATGTCTTGATACTGATCAAAGTATTGGTTTAGAAGGAAGTATGTGGTCACTGCATAATTTATCTAATGCCAGTTTTCTAGCTGTTCTTTCAGAAACTATTGTCATTTCGAAATGCTAATTGAATTAATCATTCGCGTAGATCTAAATTATTCAAATAACATTAGGCGAGATGAGTTTACCAAAGATAACAGAGGATTTTTGTTACTTTTCTGTTGCTCTACTACTAAATTAAGTTACATTACGCATGTAATATCAGCAGCATCAGAGAACAGTTTCATCTCACCTCAACATAACACCTGGGTATGAATAACATCAGGCTATCTGGAAAATTACCTGAGGCGTATGTATTCTCACATGTATGTACAGACATGAGAGAAGGCTTCAAATATATCCGAAGAAGGTATGTAATATAGTTAAGGCAAGTTGTAATGCATGTAAGGTATGCACTTTATTCAAGGTATCTAAAGAAGGCATAAAAACCAAGCCGGGGCGCCACCTTATGCCCGAAGCCAAACATAAGATAACATAAATACCATATGTCCATATATACTGAACACAAAATGTATGTTTTCGTACCATCGGGTCGTAGGCGGATCAGGGGGAGCAAGGGGGGCACATGGCCCACCGATCGATCCTCGGCGCCCCCTGAAATGGTCACGGCGCCCCCTGAAAGGTAGATGGCGCCCCCTTAAATGTTGCTTCCAACCCCACTCCCCAGGGTGCAAAAACCGGCGGCTACCGATAGGATTTAGCGCCCACCTGAAAGGTGTTGCCGGTCAAGAGTGGCGCCCCCTGGTCCGGATGGCGCCCCCCCCCGAGAAGGTGCCCCCTGATCAGCAATCCTGGATCCGCCTATGCATCGGGTGGCTCAATTTTCCAGAATACTCAAAAACTAACGATCGAAAGCAAGGGCACAGACACGAATTTCTTTCAATGGGGGCCGGATTCCAAGAATCCTCCAGTCTATGATCGGGGGGGGAAGGCTCCAAGTTTAAGAGGTCTCTAGTCTCTACAATAGGGCAGATCAGATATTCAGTTTTGCTCTATATAGCACTATGGCCAACTTTTTGTGGTATACTATCAACTCCTTTGGGGGTCTCCAGTGAGGCTTCCAAATGAGTTTTTAATGTATTTCAAAGTTCTTAACTCGTCACCACCTTGGCTCTTTTCGTACACACCACCGCCTGGGGGAGGGGTCCGATCACATTTCTCCATACGATCTCGGGAACTAGAAGTAAAACAGAAACAAATTTAAACGACGCTGCAAGCGCCTTACCGCCCAATACTCTGGAGCCAAGTTTGGACCATACCCGTTGACCCGTGCCGTCATAGTGGGTCAAAATGGGTCAAACTCAGATCCATTTAGAAAACGCCTTATAACTTGGGAACCATGAGACCTAGAAAAAATAAAAGGCATGAATGCGTTCGTCTTGCTGCAAGGATTCAATTGATATGGGGAATGACCTTTTAAAGGGAGATACGCGAAAAAATTGTATAGGCTAGATCAAAAGGTAACAAAAAGTTGCTTCAGAAGTCCTATTCTCATTTTTGCGAATTCGGCCTGCAAATGCCTTAAAATTACTCTTAACCTTCGCCCGGGTGGGGGCCTTTTTAGACCCCCTCGGGTTTTTTCCAAAAGTAACCAAAAAACGGCGGCGCGCAGCGCCGCCAAACTTGGCCTAGCTGTTTCTTCATCATCTTTACATCTTTCCTAAAAATTTTAGCTCAAGGTCATATCAGGTCAGGTCACCAGTCCGGGTGAAGTGACCTCACCTCAAAAATGCTTAGGATCGCATAACTAAAATAAAGGTTAATCGATCAAGTTGAAACTCCTATCACATGTTGCACCCACCAGGAGCTACAACATTTGTTCCGGGATTTTTGATATTGGTGACCTAAGGTCATGTGCAGAGCATGACCTCCGCATTGTCAATACATGGAGCAAATCACGAAATGAGCTTTTCTCAGTAAGTATGGATGGAATCAACTTCAAACACCGGTTACGACTTTCTCTTAGCCTATTTCTGAAGTTGATGCCAAAAATTTTGACTTGTGATCTTTAAAAGGTCACCTCATGTAAAATTATCATTTTTTGGTGTTTAACTCTATAAATTTGGAATAAACTAAGATAGAACTTTTATTTTGTCACCAAAGTGTTTGTATAGTCACTGCAAGTCAAATGATGTACATCATGACTATACCAGGTCAAGTTGGGTCAGACCGTTGACCTGGGTCAGGTCAAATTCTTGAAGTTGACCTGTCATAGCAATATTATATATCATTCGATTCGTATTGACGAGAGGATTGCAATGGTGCATCAACCATGACTGTATCTTGTTTAGTTTGGAAGTTATTAGCGAAAAAGGAAACGCCCTTATGCATGGGTGCATGGGTGGCTATGGAAATTCCCCAGAATATGCCCAATATTAAGTGACCTGTAGCTCCCTAGGCTTTGACCTGACACGAAAATGAACGCCACTGCAATGAAAGAGCAACTCAAGAGCTTTCAAGCAGTGTTAGAAAAATGTTTATAGCTATCATAGATTCTGAGATATATGAGGTTTTCTTAGTACACCTCATTAGCGATTTTGACCTATTTTGACCTATGGTGACCTTGATATTGACCAGACAAGAAAAATGACTGCAGTATTTTCGATATAATTTTTGAAGAGCTTTCGATTGCCGTATTGCGTTTTTTCCTAGCTCTCTTAGTTTTTGAGATCGTGGGGATCTTTTTTAGCCCCCCCACCAGGGCGAAGGTGGCTCGTACCCACCACCGGGGCAAGGGTTAAAGTCAACATTTCTTGACAACTTTACCGGTACACCTCTTATCGATGTGAATGACGTACCCCCGGCTAAGTCTAATTCTTTAAAAAACCGGTCCCATTTTTCCTAAGCAGTGACTTGGAAGTTTATAACTATTAAATAAAAAGTTATTTGAAAAAAATTACAGCCAAAAATAACATTAAAACAAAAATATAGGACTTTAAAAGGGAATGTGGCACCTTGGTCGAATCCTAGAATTTAGTGAAATTAGGCGTACTTTTAGCCAAAAATAATGAAACCACTCATGATTGCTCTGAAAGATGTTCAATAAGCTCAATATTTTGTATTTTAAATACTGCTCTACGAAAATAAATAAATATCTATTGGTGGATGATGTCATGATCTGGCAACCACTACCAAACTTGGAACGCTTCAAGGGCTTCGATTGGCTGATGCTTATCGTGACGTCAGCATACGTCGTCACATGAGCAGCTCACAACAATAGCCGCCCGGGGAGGGGCTGATGGGGGGCTGGTGTCAGGTAGGGTTTAGCTTTTTTCTACGGAAATATCGAGTTCCACGACAAATGATATATGGAGTACCGGGTTTTCCGACTTGCTTTGCAACTTGGCTATCTCAGTTAAAATCACGTTATGAAGGTGCCACATTCCCTTTAAGAAATCACAATTGACAAATCAGAACGCAGAGCCACCTCATAGGGGGTCACGTGACCTTTCTGTCGCAAAAGTTTCGTCATCCTGGGGCTGAAGCAGAAGACGACACAAGACCCGAGGTATGAAAGGAATGAATACTTGATTAATTATGTTTTTTTCCGTTTTTAGATCAAACTATTCATTTTGTATTTTTAAAAGCTTTGTAAAATTAATTCAAATACAAATACAGGAGAACAGACATTTTTGTTACAAAAAAACATTACTTTTCAACTTTAAATATTTTTCGAAAAGTAAGTGATGGGTGAAGGTTTCAGCATTTCATTGGAACTGTTAACCTATTTCGATAATAAGTGAGTGGCCTCCCAAAATTTTGCCGAAGATACAAAAATAATTGACAGTTTCGTAATCAGGATTTTTCAAATAGCAAGAAACCACAATAATAATTGTTCGCGTATCTCCCTTTAACGTCAAATTATGACCTTAACCTTCAAACGGAGCATCAAACGAGGCTTTCTTGACATGCTCAAAGGCCCTGTCTTGCAATATGGGAAAGGTTAGCAATTGCTGCTCACCTAAGTATGTCGTCTTTCATTTAAGGGGGCTTGTTTAACAGTTAGCTCTTAAAATTACCAGGGACCTGATAATAAGTACAGCAAGCCATCAATTATGTTTGAGGCCTCTCTGTCGATATTTGGATCTCCATCTGCCATTTAATTCATAGTACGGGGTTTCTTTGACCTGTTTTAGTTATTCATCCTTGAAATTTTGAACAGTTTAGTTTGTGTGGCTGACCTAAGAGCATTCCCTTCCATTTAAGGGACCTTTTTTATCAGTTAAAGGGTCTATTCGCACGTTAGTGGCTTGAAATATACCTGAGGCACGCGTGGACGACGCTGGGTGCCACCGCTGCTCCAGCGGGGTCTCCCTGACTTCACTGGATAGGTTTTCTTGACCTGTTTAAGGGCCTTCACCCAAAGCTCCCACTTGTCTTGAACAATTGAAAAGGCCACCTTGTATGGCTGGTCTATTGCACCCTTGCCGTTTATGGACCCCCTTCTCAGAGACTTGAAATATCGGTAGAGCACGTATAGATGGCGATGGGGCTAACTCTGACGTTATTGCCCCTCGCGCCATTCAACTCGTTGGATGAGGCCTCTTTAACCTGTCAAGGACGCTTTCGCCGTATCGGCTAAAGGAGTTTCAATGTTAGACCAGTAATATTATGAGCCTGTTAGCGCCTTTAAAGTTTGTCACGCTCCTGGTGCTATCAAAGGAATTCAGCACCGAAGAAAGGGGGGCTCCTAAGTACAGCGGAGGGCCTTCTTAAATGTCATGGGGACCAGGCATCCATCGTGGCGACGCCCCTGATCAGAAAGGTGTAGAAGTTCAGACGGCCTGGGCATGAAGAGACAATTTAAATCCATCAGACCAGCAATATGAAATACATTACCTGCAGATGAACTTCCAGTTATTTCATCCAGCGTTCGCCGACTCGAAGCCGCCGGAGTGAGCTGGTCTGCTGCCCCGACTCATGCATCCCTCACCGCCAGCTGCTACAGATGACTCAGCTCCGGCGGAACACAGCCGGCAGCCGCCCACAAGAAGTGGCCACGTGACCCCACGCCCAGCAGTAGCCTCCCCTGTCTCACCGGACCGCTACTGCGGATCAGAAACCACGGATAACGGAGCGGACGTGGGCACAGGACTTCTGCCGGGAACGACATGGTGACCAATGCACTGCAACAGGCTAGACTGCGTCTGAAGACAGTCATGGAACCAGAAGATATGTGGTAGTCAGCTGACGGTCTGTGCCGTGTCTGGCCACAACAGCAGCGAGGGCGTCCACCCCAGCGCTGACTAGGCACGGCCCACCGGCGGAGGCCGCGCGGGGGCTGCCCCTGACGCGAATAGTAACGACTCGATAACAGGCTTACCACGGACAGCTTTAGGGCCCGTTGACGTACGGAGCACGCCTGCCGAGCGTCACGGACACACTCAGCGTCACGGGAGAGCCGGGCTCGTTACGGCGAGACGGCCGCGTCAGCAGAGACTAGACACAGCTAATTGGCGGGGTCGCTAATGGGTGCTGAGGCTGCGCGAGGTATGCGCGAGTGACGAGAATGTCAGATAACTGAGAGAAGTTAGCGTCTTCTTGCTGTTCGAATAAGAGACGCCATGGATCCGATGTCTGAATGGGTATAGGATCCGGTTCAGTCCGTGGGTTGGATCGCACCGGGCTGGCCAGAGAATGCGGGGAGGTTTGGATCTGATCTGGATTTGGCCTCAAATTGTTTCTTGATTCTAGTTTTTATATGAATTGTATTTGGAATTTTAATATGAAACAATCTACCTTGAATTGTCAGGATAAATTCGGATAAGGACAAGACGGCATCGAAGTTTTCCTTGCCAAGCTGTACTCTAGTAGGAAGCCAAGTATATTATCATAATGTTGATGCTAGAAAAGCTTGGATGAACTATACATCCCTGCAAAAATCTATATAAGAGATTTGGAAACAAATTCAAAGCTCAAGAGCGAATAACATAAGCGTTGCCACCGGCAAAGAAGTCAGGGTACCGGTGAATTTTCAACTTGTTGAAGACAAGAAACTTTCTCCGTATAGAACCAAAATCTCATCACATTTCGGCTCAATTCTGCGTTCCTAAGTGATTGGTTACAAAAACTTCCGTTTTTTTTTGCTTCCAATTTGGCTCAACACTGCAAATTTTAGGATCAAAAGTGGTGAGGGAGGGTAATCCTTCTCTCACCTTTATTCTGAGGCTTATGGACCAGCATCAACATAAATAACTAGTTTCATACCACTTTAATTCAAATTAAATACAAAACGACGGCCTAATCATGTTCATGTTTAAGCGCATAACAATTATATCCATGTAAGCAGCACTTCATCAAAGCAAACATGCTGAATGGATTATCCCTCCAAATCCTCATGAACCCCCTCTACTCCAGGGGAAAGACATGGCGCAGTGTTTACAGACAGCGTCAGCGCTGCCGCCGCCAGCTCGTACCCACTTTTCAGCGGCGGATCCAGAGCAGCGTCCCGTGGGAGACGGTGTCATCACTCGTCACAGGGGGCGCGTCACAACGCCAACCGATACAGCCCGACGGGAGGGAGAGCGTCCCATGGGGAGGCAGGGTCGTCTTCACAGGGGGCAGCCGGTCACACCTGTTCACAACAGAACGCGCGCGGCGTACTAACGGACGTAGGCAAGGGTGATGGATTTGAGGAATGCCGCCACCACTCTCCTGAAACAATGTCTGAGCATGGCGCAAGATTGTTTCAACACGATTAAACTATTTTCAGATCATTGAAATGCTTCACCAAAATATTATTTTAAAACATATATCACATATTGTTCACGATTTCTTTCATATTAGATATTATTCTCATCCTAGTATTCTTGTATTATTTATTCATCATATTATTCTTGTATTGTATTTTTATTATTCTTGTATATTCCTATCATTATTCTTGCATCCATACACAAGTATCTTTAGTCAATTCCAGTTCAGGACTGCATACATTTAGAAAAAGGGAAGAGAAAATTGGACCCGGCGCCCTTAGTTGTTATTCTTATCAAACATATCAAGACATATTTCCAGATGTTAGCCATTTTTCGAGTCTACGCCCCAAATTTTCACAATTTCCCAGAAAGCTGGCGCTTTTTTTAAGCTGGTCGATAACAAAGTGCGGGATAAAAATCCCTTCTCGCTGTCAATCTTACCAGGCAATAAATGAAACCCGAGACGACAAAACATAACGAAAGATTTGATCTCGATATCATCCGGCATGCTAGTCCAGCAAAAAACTGTGGTAAATGCGTGAACAAAAAATTTCAGTCTTGTGGTAAAATAGGTACGTTACAGGTAGAGCGGGGCGTCCCGAGGTGACGATGAAATTTGTTGGCATAAGTACACGTCAATCACGAATTACAACATGGTGCTTGAGCAAACGCAATCGATCGACGTAATCGATTTCGACAAGACATCAGCAGTTCTGACAGTCGCTCCCTGTGCCTCAGCAGGTCCGCCGTCGCCGGAGAGCGGCCGGCCCACCCGCTGGCCCTCGCCGCCGGCTGGGCTGACCTCTCCGCTGGCGGCGGTGCCCCGGCAGCCGGTACCGCTGCTGCCCCGGCCGCCGCCGCCGCTGCCGCAGCGGTCGCCGACGCTGCTGCCGGCGCAGTTCTGCCCGCCGCCAGGGTTCGCCACCCTGCTGCCACTGGGGGCGCCGGGCCCGCTGCCGGTGGGACAGACGCCAGCCGAGCTGTGGCCTCTCACCTGTCACCACCTGCTCCACCCGGCAGGTAAGCAGGTGAAGGGCGAGGAGCGTGGGGCTACTGGTCAGCACTGTGAGTCTGAGATTGTATGCCTGAATGGACATCCGAGCTAGCGCAATCCACTGGCAGACTGGATTGTACTGGATAATTCTGATTTTTTTCAATTCCGATAATGATTTTAATTTTGGTTTGTGTCCACGTAGTGGTATTTTGGCTATGAGTGGATATGGATTGATAATCATAGTGGGCAAACAGCTCTGGCTGAATTTGTTGCTAAAACTTCGGACACATACTGAATTGGATCTAATATTTATTTGCTATAATATTGGTACTCTACCACCGAAAGGGTGCCGTACTGGAGAGGTGTACAATATTGATAACGGGTCACCAGGCCAGGAGGTTCAGAAAGGGTCTACAGGTATGAGTAGCGAGCTGGTTGTCGCATGCAGCAGGTATGCCGCGTGCCGCTGAGTTGCGCCTCCTGCTACAGACGCCATTCCCTGTGGGTAGACTCGCGTCTGGGGCCGCCGCTGGGGCCGGGCCGGCGGCTCGGAGCACGCCGGAAGCGCACCTGGACCAGGGCCGTCTTCACCAACCTACAGCGGAAGGGTCTGGAGAAGAGGTTCCAGATGCAGCGCTACATCACCAAGCCGGAGAGGAGGAAACTGGCCGAAACGCTGGGTCTCACCGACTCACAGGTGAGCGCTGATGGCAAACAGGCGGATCCAGAATCTCCAACGCGGCGGGAGGGGGTTAATCGATCAAAGGAATGTCATTCTGACAAAACAGAAATCACTTTTGGTCGGCGGAACCTATCAGGAGGGCGTCACATTTCATCGCCGATACCCGCATCCTGGGGCAGGGGTTAGGAGGCGGGAGGAGACCTTCCTGGTAGGAGGGTAACACATAGGTCATTTCATGGGGCACTGAGGCTCGACCAGGGGGAGCACGTGTCCCCAAGCACCCCGTGGATCCACCCAAGTCGTGGTACTGGGTGGATGGTTTTTCAGTGCCCAAACTGTAGTATTCAAATCGTTTGGAGCATCATATGAAGTTATTACGGATATAGATACCGCCACGAATATGAATTTGCGCATATATTCGTATATGACAGATTCGTATATGTCTAGTGATATTCATCAGTAAACAGCATTAAACATATAAAAACCTGTTAAATCACGCATACAACTCTTTCCAGCCTCACGGGCAGCAATCTCGCCATACATTCGTCATTTGAAATCAGTTCAAAGTAGTAGATGGATGGTGTTACAATTGACCATTATCTGCCAAGTTTTTTTCTTAGTCCTGAATTGATATAGCAAGAATACGGAAAGACAAACTGATAAGAGGCTTTCGACATCACGTCATCTTCAGCTGAGGACGACAGTATGGCCAGCTCCTCCAACAAAGTGAAAAACGTTAAAATAATCATGTCAGCTACAAAGCGTTTTTAATGTCTTTTCACAAAGTGATGTACTCGGTAACCTCATTAGGAGAAAGGAATCTCCACTCGATAGATTAACTTCGCCCTTTTAACTGCACCTCTAAATTTTTTTAGGTTAGTTGACTTGACCAGAACTGGTGACCTGACCAGATATGACTCGAACTTAATTTTTCCAGAAGTTACAAACATGGCAAAACACATACTAACTACAGCAGCGCTGTGCGCTACCGTCATTGGTTACCTGTGTGAAAACTTCTAATGGGGAGGAGACGGGAACTTACCCCCTTACTGGAAATTCGTTTATGATACATTTCTATGTTGGTCATAAGCCCAACAACGACCCGAAAAAAATGTAAGAGCTCTAAATGTTCCAGAGTGAAATATGCTGCACAGTCCCAACACAGACGCATGCCCCCATACAGTGCGGGTCCTATCCAGCCCGGGGCGGCCCACTGGCGCTGCAGCGCCCACTGAAAAATCTTAGCTAGTTGCAAGCCTTTATAAACTGCAATGTCAGGGGGTGTTTTGTTGTGAAATACCCACAAAAATGTCGTGCAGAGTTTGGGATTTATGTAAAGAACTCAATGATGCTAAAAGCAAATCAATAACACAGATATTAAGGGATATACCAAACATCGAAGAGGCATATAATTTGGGCTTCCACGAGCTCCAAATACAGAAGCTTACCATCATGGCACTTTAAGACCGTGCTGGAAAAATATGAGGAGATGGAAAGCGGTTTATTGTATGTTTTTGTGTGCTCTAAACATTTCTCTATCGCGGATTCATGTTTGCGAGACATTTTTCGGTGACTCCCGTTTTGCAATTTTGGCCAGTTCCGGACGGCCGTTATGACTGTGTGCGCTGGTGCGGCACCGTCAGCAGCCCAGCGCTGGGTTGACACAGGAGGTAGCGGCGGCTCGGCAGGCGTGACCGGTCCCGCGGCGCCGGCAGCCGCTCCAGTGACCGATGTCGTCATAACTCAGCCTCCCGCGGCGCCGCGTCACAGCCAATCAGGGGCCGGCGGTGCTGCTCCTGACTGCTGATCCGCGCAGCTAGTGAACACTGTTGGGCTGGGCTCGGGATGGTGCGGCGGTTTGCTACTACCGCAGATGTTCGGAGAATTAGGTAGAATGAAATGTTACCTTCTGCGACGTCCAAAATGAGCTAACACGGATTATACAACGGCTATGTTTGCTGCGTGTGGGCAAGGCTGGCAGGGCATTTGGCCATACTTTTAGATGCAATTAACAGTAAATCTAATATTAGGGTAAAAATTTTCCTCCTGGAAAAATCAAGTGATCCAGGATACTAACATGAGCAATGATACGATTAATCAACAATACTATTTTGAGGTAACACGCACATCATGCAGCTATGTGAGACATAACAAGTTAACACTCCCCTCGGTGGGCCTCCGAGTCTTCTTCGCCCTGGTAGGGGGTTCAAACACACTCCTTGATCTTCGCTCACATGCGGGAAAGCAAACAAAAACAAAAACAAAAATACGAAAGCTGGTGGATAGCTCATAAAAATCAATGAAGAAACCACACCAGTCACTTTTTGGCTCGGGACAATATTGAGGTCATGACAGGTCAAAGAAGGTGACAGGTCTGGGAAGAGTTTCAAAGCTCTAGCGTCTGACAAAGTTGAGTTAGAATCAGTTTTTAGGCACCATTCGCTTTCTCTCGTTACGGCCAATTGAATTATGTATAATCTGACCATACCAGGTCAAAATAAGAACAGCCTGACCTAAGGTCAGGTCAAGATCACCAGCTGGCCTAGCAGTCAGTATGCATACAAATCGACTTGCGATAAAAATCCATACTTAATGGCATCAAAATAAAAGCTTTATCACATTTTCCTGCGACGCCATCAACCCAAGTCTGACACCCTGCTTAAGTAGTTCCACATGACATTTTAGAGGTCACAGGCCCAAACTTGCAATACAAATATGAAAACGGGCCTAGGATACTACGGTTTGGAGCTTTGTCTACGGTATTTTAAGTTTTATCTACGGAAATAGTGTAATTTTTGCTCAATTCCCGATTTCCACATGCATTTCCGATGGGGTGGTCATTATCCGTATCTGACCCCTGGTCATCGACATGAAAAATCCCAGAATATTTTGTACTTCTCGGTGGGCCTATTCTGTGATGAGTTTCAATTCGATATATTAACCCTGCTCTTACTCATGCTACATTTAACTTTTTCAGGGGTGAGGTCACATGACCAGTGCTGTTGACCTGACCTGAGGCCGTAAAACTTTGGGAAAAGTTGCAGAATTGATCAAGGATAATGCATACAGAGTACAGCGGCGCCTAACGCCGCCGTTTCTTGGTGCCGCCGGAAAAACCCGAGGGGGTGTGTTCAAACATTCCCCCCGCCCCACCGGGGTGAAGGCTGGTTGGGGGAGGAGCTCTGATCCATACCTAGCTCGGATCTTGCTTGATCCATACCTACAGGGTGTTTCAGAAAGAATGATATTTTTAAAATGTTCAGTAAAGTACCAAAATCCTTCAAATCTGTTCCCAAAACCTTCATTTTAATGGTAAATTGTAGGACATTTTTCAATAAACATGTTTTATTTGCATCAAATATGTTCCCCGTCTTAAAAATAATTGGAAAATGATGCAAGAAACATACTATATCCCCGGTTATGCTTGAGAAAACGGAACTGGCAACACTAAAAAGCTTTAGCACACAGAAATGGCACGTGAGCATGCACATCAAAGGTACAAGTTTAAGTAACATTACAAGTTTAAGACTTTTGGTTCAAGCTCCATATGGCTCATTGGCTCACCTTCCATATGAATCACTGGATGCGGCGGAGACATCGCAAAGACCTCACTTTTCACTGCAGACCGAGGGACGTGGACCAATTGGGGATTGCTTGCTTGGACGCGGGCTTTCCTAAGTTTGAGAGGTCTTTTTAGAATTAATTTCCAGAGGCAATGTGCGTGTGGACTGTGATCTACCCCAGGGGCGATGTAAGGTTTGCAGTGTCATTGGCGTGATACTTGTCACGTGATACGCGCGTGATTTCTACGAACATTTTCGATGAAGGCAAAATAGACAGTATTTTTAACTCATTTTTGGACTATTTTTGAAGTAGAAAAATATCAAAATAGCTATCAAAATATGAATAATCGTAAATGTCCCAAAATTCACTTTCGATTGATATGTAAATCATACCACAACAATCTATTTACAACCGCATTACGATCAATTCAAAAATATCATTCTTTTTGAAACACCCTGTAGAACCAATAATTCTAAAAACTTATAATCATCGAGCGTCTGGCTGCGCAACTACCTCATCTTTAGCGCTTTACAGTTCATTCTATGTTGTATCTTTATTTTACATTATAAGAAGATGCAGTAGGGTAACATGCAGAATGATATTCTTTCATCCCCTATACCTTTAACACGCGCATTGACGGGGTCTGGTCGCCTTCGCTTTGACGGGGGGGGGCGGGTACCTCCCTAAGATCTCGAGAACCACACTAGGTAGCGAAAAACGGTAAAAGGCTTTGGGTATCCCATCCACTTCTCCATCGAAAATATTTGTACCAGTATTTTGTCAGGTCACATTTAAGGTAACTAGAGGTCAAAACATGCCGTCATAGGGATAACATGTAAATGAAGGTTTTCGGTCATTACATCTGAACAGGTAAAGATAGAGCAAGACAACTTGAACCACATGAATCCTCGCAGCAAGCTGAATCAAAAGATATGTAATATCATCTTGCCAGTTCAAATCAAGGATTTGACCTGACCTGAGGTCAGGTCAAGGTCAAATTAGATAAAATGCATATCATTAAAACTGCAAAGGCAAGGCAAAACTAATGCAGTTAAAATAAACGCTCTATCACCATCAGTTACTAAGTTATTCAGTAAAAACCATTTTTCCTGTGTATTTCCAATGGAGAGGTCATGCTTCGTACCTAACCTTAGGTCATCGATATAAAAAATACCGGAGCATATTTTAGATAACTCGGTGGGCCCATTACGTGATATGAGTTTCAATCAGATACGTTCACCCTGTTCTCACTTATGCTATCTTAAACTTTTTTTAGGTCAGGTCACTTGACCTGTACTGGTGACCTGACCTGAGATGACCTAACCTTAAAATTTTGACAAAAGTTATAAAAATGATGAAGAAAGGTATGCCAAGTACGGCAGCGCTACGCGCCGCCATTTTTATGCTCTCTCCGAAAAAAACCCGAGGGGCGGGTACCCGCCCCCTCGTCAATGTGCGTTTTAATTACGTTATTTTGGGCTTGATTTCCAACATATTGAAGAATTTATCTGAAATATCTGGGGAGCCAGGCATGCAAAGAGAGTGTAACAAGGACTATGTGAAACGGCGAGCAAAGAATGACGCAACTTGTGTGGTATAACATGTATGCGTCTAAGTAAAAACATTCTACTTCCTGCCCAGTCTGACGGCAGTCATCCTAACTAAAATCCCATGCTTCAAAAGTGTTTGTTCAACAAAGTATCAGCCAAAAGCATGACACACTTCACAGTGCGAAGGCAGCGTATCTAAATCTGCAAGTACAGGGCAGGCACTTCTGCGTGGTCAGGGCCTAGTTTTTTTTTACCAGGTACAGGTGCCGGTCTAAAAAATGACCTGAATGTAGACCAAACTTTTGAATCAGCAGTAGTTAGACTAGATTGGCCGAGATTATTTGGAATTGATCATTTTGAAGAAAAAATCGTTATTTATGGCTAATAAATGGAAAAAAACATTTGAATAGTACTTATGCCTTGAAAAAAACAATTGCCGCCCTTAGAACCACTTAGATGCCGCCTTTGGCCGCCCTTAGAGCAAACACCGCCCTTAGAATGAGAAAACAACACGAGGACCTGCTGATGTTAATAAGTAGTCTCCATTTCCACGTGCAGTTAGGTAGGTGCTCCGTTGCACATTCCAATTCGCACTGTGCAGTAGCACCTTACCTGCAGAAACACTGTACCGCAAGACATATTTTGATATTTCTTGCAGGTAGGTATGCTGCACCGCATTACATATCCTGAAAGTAGGCTGTACCGCGCCACACGGCCCGAAGCACTGCTGTTCCATGGGATACTCCGCGCGAGTCCGAGGCTTAGTTCCTCAGGCCATATGTAGATCTAGGGGTGAGGGTAAGAGGGCCCTTTCCCCCTTGATCGACCTTAGGCGCCCCCTGAAATGGCCACAACGCCCTCTGGAAGGTTGATTACGCCCTCTGAGATGTCTTTCCAATTCCCCCTCAGACCATGCGAATATCGGAGCCCCTGCAATGAGATTCGACGCCCACCTCATAGGTTTTCCCGTCCAAAGGTGTCACCTCCTTCCCTGGCCTGGATGGCGTACCCAGAAATTTGAAGTTACATTTATTTCAGGCGCCCAAATCATGAAAAGTTTGAGTCAGATTGGCAGTAACTATAAAGACAAATCTGATGCCGACGAGGGCGTCATGCGTTCTTAAGGACCTCCGAAACACCACTTTCCACCTGCGCTCCCTCGATTTGTCTTTCAGGAGCATTAGGGTTCAAGGGCAGCTGCAGCAATGAGGTTCAGGAGCAATGGGGTTCAGGAGCTGCAGGCAACGAATAATCCCTAAGATGTGTTTTCATCACGCCGCCAACACGATCCTGCATATCCCTCCCCTTTATGCCCCTCCCCCGAACGTAGATAATTGATCTTCCTTTGTGACTGCATCCACCCGCGCACGTGGTGGGTCACTGACGCGGAGACAGTCTGTGAACGCGGATGTGAATGGTTCACTCACATTTACGCGGAAGAAGGACGGGCCGCGGTTCTCGGGCACTAGCTTCCGGTGCCTGATAGCTGGGATCATCACCGCCTTCCGGAGTGGGACCGGAAGTAGTCCGTGAATGCTTCACTCCTGCCAGATCGAAACCCACCCGCCGTAGAATAATATTTAATTCAGATGTTTTCACCGTGGCCGTCTATTGCCGATTCTTAGAACGTTTAGAGTTTTGACTAATTCGATCGAAATAAGTTTTTTAACAGTCCAAGTTCGTTAATGAGGGTCATATCATTAGACTACAGAGCAAATTAACCGCCCCCTCTCAATTCATCTGCTAAATTTACCTCAGTTTGTTTACTGAAAAACTGAATTGGTCCTTCATGTATCCAATTTAAACTGTGTAGTTTCGCGTTTCAATGTTGTTTAATATACTCTGATTAACCCTCAAGGGAGAAATATCAGTCGTTAAAAACTGAATCTTCTCTTTTTACCATTTAAACTCTGAGAGAAATGTAAATTTACTCTCTAGATGATTGAAATCAGTGTTGAAGTTGGCTTGCAAAGTGGCAATTAAACTCTATCTGCCCCGTGTCCATAACTGTTCTCCCCTCGGCTTTCCCTAGGTGAAGGTGTGGTTTCAGAATCGGAGGATGAAGTGGCGCAACGCGCGGCGGCCCGCAGAACGCACAGAGGAGCACCCTGTGGCCGACTCCACGCAGCCGTCAGCTGACGACGACACCGGTCAGCCAATCAACGTCGAGGATTGAGCTGGCCAAGCTAGCAGCAGCAGGAGGCGCATTAGTCAGTGACGTGTAAGACTGTTGAAGAGCTGTTACCGGCGCTGATAGTCTCAAAATTCATCGACTGTGAAGTTGACGTCATTTTATCTGAGATAGTTTTCCTATTGAGACTACAAGCACTTCTGTGTGACGTTGGGTTTATAAAAGCGATAAATGGATTTGCCTCTAGAATACGAGGCGTAATTCGTCTTCCCCGGCCGTGAAAAAAGATGAGAAGTCATTAGCTCTGAGAATCCGTAAGGCGCCAGCACCCAAGCGATTCATTTCCGAAATGTGCAGTAGCTTGTGGTAGACTTAACCTGCAGGTACACACAGTTATCTTCAGCTGCAGCCTCAACTCATAGACGAATCGCGATATAAGGAAACACACGATTTATGAAGTCCAAATCTAGGGTTTCAGCCAGAGGGAGCCTTGGTTTGCATATCATGTACGAGAAAACGTCTGCAGAACAATATTTGTACGTTTATAACATGTTTATTTGAGGAATGTTTCAAGCAATATATCTATGAATTCATACGAATAATAGCGAGAGCCATGTGAATGTATCAACGGCATTGCTACCAAGAGGATTTCGTGTTTTTGTTTTTAATAATCGCGAGCTCACTAATACAACGAGCTTTTATAACGAATGCAGTTTTAGTAATAGCTAATGTTTATTTGATATAACGGCACTATCTTGCATAAGCAAACGGTTCAAAAATGCGGACCATATGGCACATGGTTCCGAATGAAAATAAAAAGAGGAACTTTCCCAGCAAACATTTGGTCCGGCGCTGAATCAAAATAACGCTGGCTGCGGGCAGGCTATGTCTAGCAAAAATGATCCGGCAGAAATCCGGGCGCGGGTCCATTTTGTCCGGGGATGGAAAAACTCTCCGGCCCACGCCGTCACCTACCTCAGACTTCAGCTCACCCAGGATTGACGGCTTACAGCCGCCTCTACCGGGCTGTGCCGGCGCATGCGTTCCAATAGAACCAGCGGCAGGTGCTCTGCGCGCAACCTACACAGCGCGGAAGATGGTGGGTTGTAACCAGGAAAACTGTGACATGTGCAATTGTGTTTTCCTACAAGCAGACATAGCTTGTGCGCAAACCTGTAAAAAAACTAGCAGTGGTGGAATAACCTACGCCCCCGAAAAGGCTGGTACCTTAAACCAGTGACTTAGACCATTTGGCCACGCTACCACAATTCTCTTACCAGTCAATTGACATATGTTGGATAAATATTGAGCACCGGATCGTCTCAGGGGAACCGATCCCAAGCCCTCACACGCACTGCCACAGCATGCTCCTGAGCAGCGGGCCGGAGCCCAACGCTCTACCAACTGAGCTACCGCGGCAGCGGAAATACTTTAGGCGGAAGTTGTCCAAATAGACATAGACCAGTACACAAGGCAAAGCGTCAACCTACCAGTTAATTTTGCACTTCTCACACCACTGGTTCTGCCAGTCGGTCCAATTCCTGATCGGGATGCCTGGCCCTAAGTCGGCTCCCGGCCCGCACATCCACGGAACGGATTAAAGCCGCGCACAGCTGTAGACGGATAGGTGAGGGATATCCCGCCCAGCGCACTCACAGCTTACTCTTAGCCCACCCAATTTGTTTGCTGGATCAGTCTACCAAATATAAGAAATTAAGGCTGGGACTCATGAGAACAGCTAGAAGCTTTAGCACTTAGTACAATTAAGATAGAAGCTGTGATAAGGCGCATGTATGTGATCGTTCTGAAATAGGCAGCAGTGGGATATCCTTTGTTGCACGCCACTTGCACCATTCCCGCAATCCACATATCGGGCCCTCCCACAACACCAAATTCTTATGAATTCCAGCACACGCACTAAAAACAGATCAGTATTCACATCACATAAAGCCACTAGAGGTCAAGGCATGTTACCATAGGGATAGCATGTAAATGAAGGTTTTTAGTCATTACATCTGAACTAGTAACGATTCAGTTAAACAATCTGGACCATTCGAATACTCGCAGCAAGCCGAATAGAATGATATATAATATGACCTTACTAGGTCAAATCAGGTAAAATATAGGATTTAACCTGAGCTGAGGCCAGGTCAAAGTCAAATTAGATAAAAAAGCATATCACTCGAACTGCAAGGACAATGCCAGCCTAATGCTGTAAAAATAAAGGCTCTACCACCATCTATTACGAAGCTATTCAGTTTAAACAATTTTCTCCATGTGTTTCCAATGGAGAGGTCATGGTTCGTACTTGACGTTAGGTCATCGATATAAAAATATCGAACATTTTGGAGAACTCGATGGGCCCATTATGTGATATGAGCTTTAATCGGATAGGTTCACCCTGTTCTGACTTCTGATATCTCAAACTTTTTTGAGGTGATGTCATTTAACCCACACTGGTCACCTGAACTGAGGCGAACCAACCTTAAAATTTTGACAGAGGTTGCACAAATGATCAATGAAAAGGTATACCAAGTACGGCAGCGCTACGCGCCGCCATTTTTCTTTTCTCTCCGAAAATCCTAAGGGGGTTGGTACCCTCCCCCTTCAATGCAGGTCTTAAAGATAGCTATTTTCTCTCTCGTGCGACTCTGCAAACCATTTTCGTTCGGGGAAACTGCATTATCTGGTGGTAAAAATGGACCTCTGTTGGGGAAAATAAATTTTTCTGTTCTCTGACAAGCCCTATGGCGGACTGGAACAAATGGTTTCAAAACTCAATGGTGCCCCCTTAAATCCAGACCCCCACCGTCACTACCACGGGTACAAGGTTCAAGCACCGGTGGAGTCTCTGATCTGATCTGATCCCCCAAATCCCTCCCAACAGGGTGAGAGTTCTCGACGCCGTATAACTCACAGCTGGTGCGTCGTTAGACCTCAACAATTATCATTGGCAATGAAACAGGCAGGACGTTTTGCAAGAAGAATTAAGACCACCATTAAGAAGTATTCCAAACTGAAGTACAAGGGTGCAGCCGTAAGAATGAAGAAGGCAGAATACCGTTTAATTTTTACCGACATTGAAACAATGAGCTGACTAAAGAAATGAGCTACAATAGCAGACCGGGAAAGTCACCACACAATGATACACCGATCACAGAAGCAGCACAGCAAAAATAATATTTTTTGGTAGCTCATCGACGCAACAAGCAGCTGAGTTATACGGCGTCACCAACTTATTCCCTGTTGCAAGGGTTTCTCGGAAACCATCTTGCTCCCTTGTTCTATAGTGGCTTTCCTGAACAATGTTCAGGGGAGACCGCCGGGCCTTGAACCCGGGTCGGCAGCGTGGAAGCCAGCTGCGCTGACCACTCCACTACCGCGCCACCAGAAGCAGCAAGGTGTTTCTCCGAACTCGGTATTTGCCCTTGAATCCCTCGCGTCAGTCACTGGTTCACTACACCAGTGTGGCAGCTCGCAGAAACAAATTCCAGCAGAGCCAGCGACCAATCAACACTGCCGGGTCAACACGGGAAGATAAATCCTGCAAAGTGATTCCGTGTTAGCGCACGCGCCCCGATGCAGCGTAAACGGACGTCTGCAAAGGAGGCGGAAACACCCACTGGTTAACCGCCGGTCGAGCCGGGTGGAAATTTCCGGCCTGACTGACGTCACGAGTCCACGCGACCGCCACTGGATCTCTGACTAGATAACTGAGCTCTCCGCAGCAGCCAGTACAACAGAGACTGTCGGGGGACGGACAGTGCAGTAGGACGGTGACCTCTGGCGAAGATGCAGGTGCTTCTACTGACGGTGGCAGCTGTGTGGACAGTGTGTGGGGCGCGAGCCGCCTCTCTCAGCGGCAGAATCAGCGTGCTGTCCGGCCTGCAGAACCACAGGGCGCTGGCCCGGCTCGACTTGCAGGTTTGCGGCTCAGGTTCCGAGTCGCAGATCAGCCGCGGCCCGCTCGGCTGCGGCTTCCCTGTGGTGGGCGATCACCCGTGGCTGGTAGCTCTGGGCTTCACCAGCGGCAGCCGCGGCAGTCTGCGGCTGCGCTACCTCTGCTCAGGAGCGCTCATCAGCGACCAGCACGTGGTGACTTCGGCGCGATGTGCCCGCGGCACCAGCTCCCTGCGCCTGCGCATGGCGCGCCTCGGCGAGTACGACTTCAGCAGCCGGCGCGACTGTCTCTGGTACGATCCCAGCACGTGTACTGAGGCGGAGGAGGTGCCGGTGGCCGGTGTATCAGTACACCCGCAGTTTGTGAAGCAGAGGGGCAAGGCCAGCCGCTTTGACGTGGCGGTGGTGCGACTGGCGCGGCCGGTGACCATGCGGTACGGCCTGCGGCCCATCTGCCTGCCGCTGTTCCAGAAGCGGCGTCCCTCGCACCGCCAGTTCGCACTGACTCTGGGCCTGCACTCGGGAGGTGGATCGAAGGCAGCTGACGGTGCTGCCACCTGCTGCAAGTGCGACCGCGACCGCAGCGCCACCTCCCACGTGATGGACGCTCAGCGGCTGAACGTGTTCAACACCAGCTTCCAAGGCGAGGACGCCTGCCACTACCGAATGCTGCCGAGCCACCCAGGCGAGCCGGCGCGCTGTATGGGCTCCGGGGAGCCTTGCCTGGCGGATCTGGGCGCGCCGCTGGTGGCCGCCGACCGGTTCGGCTCCACCTTCTACCTAGAGGGCGTGGCGAGCCTACGGCCCCTGCAGGCCCAGTGCAAGGCCACCGCCGCCGCCCCGGTAGAGTACGCACCAGTGCGGCCGCACCTTCACTGGGTACTGAACGCCATTGAAGCGCTGGAACGGAAGGCACAGGAGACTGGTGTGCACACACTCATCAATCGATTCCTGACAGCTAGGAGACGTGCTTTCCTGTGGAGATCACGCAGAAAGGGAGCCTTTGCATCCACCAACGTCATCTTCCCGGGTCAGCGGAGGTACCGTGCGCATGCAAAGGCAGTGGCCAGGGGTTGAGCGTTACAGTCCGTATCTTATTTGGAAAAGTGTGACGGAAACATTGAGCAGTATTACGATGATATCGTTTTTTTTAGTGAGTCAGTGACACTAGTTTCGGTCGCACACCCAGGCATTGTATAGTACGAGGTATTAAATGGGTAGGCTATAATTTTTCATTGTACCTTTCTTGTGTGTGTTTTAAACTCAACTGATGTATAGATACTCTATTACTCCCAGATAGGATCATCAGGGGAGGGTCGTTGGACGGGGATCTAGAGGAGGGTATGAAAGGTAGCACAGAACCAGATTTTGATTAGAAGTGGTATGGCATATACAAAAGCTTTAAAGCAAGTGTGTCAGGCTGAAGAGAATGGGTAAGAAAAGGCGCATTCTCGTTGGGGAAATCATTAGGTGTATTGGCGACACCATTTATTCGAGTATACATTGTACCTGCCTTGAAATGACTATTATCTGTACATCTGTGTGTTTGGTGTCACAGAATAATGCACTGCCCTGTTTGTGAAATAAAATATGACCACAACAACTACGCAGCCTAGTCTTCAATGAAGCAGAGCTTTGCCAGCTGGCTAGTGAGATGGCGATGCAGTGGGCGGAGCGGGGCTAACGAAAACTCGGCAGCACTCGCTGTGAATCAGCGATCACATCAATGCTGACACGGCACCAGAAGAAAACTGCCCGGCCTGGGAGGAGCACACGCTTAGCACGCTAGAAAGTCAGCAACTGGAAGGCGGAAGTTCGCGGCGGAGGCAGACTGCTGCGAGCAGGCGTGTAGCGGCAGACCCCAGGTCACGCAAGACCAGCGATCCATCGGTAATACTCCGCTTCATCCATCGAGTCTAATCCTTGCAGGAAGTAGAGTACAAGTAAAATGAGGACAAAACAAAACAATTGTAAGATTGATAATGCATAATACATACCATACTACACGCAGGGGGTAGCCAAGAGGGGCGGCTAGGGCGGCTGCCCTCCCCGTCTGAGGGCCCAGAGGGCCCCGCGGAGGATACGCGGGCCGCGGGAAGCGCGGCCCGCTCGCACTATGTTCTGGGGCCAAATGTGGGACTTTATACCAGACAGGGCCCACTTAAGCCTTCTCCAGCTCTCTATTCTGTGACAAGCAGGGCTTTTGTACCCACCAAAACCGTCGGTAAAAAGGAGCTTTTGAATAACTGGTGGTCAGGGCCCCCTATCCAAAGAAGGGACCATTTTGGTCAGCTAGGCCCTCTTAAATGGATAAAGTCACGATGGCCAGCGAGACTATTTGGGCAACAGGGCCCAGTGCAACCCGCAGGCTGTCAGAGCCCGGTCTATAGCCGACAAGGACCTGTCTGACCAGCTGGGACCTCTTTTAGTGAGGAGGCTTTGTGCCTAGCAGGGAACATTTTAGCCCACAGGGCCCAGTCTGACAGTCCCCTGTTTAACTAGAGAAGCCTCTGAACTAGTGTCACCGTCTATTCCCCGCAGGGCCCTCTGGTCAGCTGGGCCCCCTGCATAGGAAGAAAGCCCCCAAGTAGAAGCAGCTGCTGCGGTGGTACCCTTGAGGGCCCGGAGGACCCTTTGAGGATAGCGCGAAGCGCGGCCCGCCGCGGTACTTCATGCTCAACAGGACCCTCTTAAGCCCTCTCCAGTACTTTATTTCAGTGACAAGCAGGGTTTTTTTACCAAAGGGTACTCTAAACCACTCACCCGCCAAGGTCCTCGTCGACAGAAGGACCCTCTCTGGTAAGCTTGGCCCTCTTCAACCGATAAGACTGCTATGGCCAGCAGGGCTTTTTTGAGCCACGGGGCCCACTGCGAGTCGCAGGGTCAGGTAAAACCTTCATGGCCCTGTCGGACCAGCTGGGCCCTCTTTAAGTAAGGAGGCCACTGTGATTTTTAGGGACTGTGAGGACCCTCTTTAACCAGCGAAGCCTATGAACTAGTATGACCGACTATTTTCCTCAGGGCTCTCTATCGCCAGCAGGGCCCTCTCTGGTCAGCTGGGCCCCTCCAGAGGCGTAGCTGAGGAGAGGCGATTATGGCAACGGCCCCTGAGGACCCCCTCGAGGACGCGCTGCCCCTACCGCATCATACTCTGTGACCTGACGTGGAGCTTCATGTCAGACGGGGCCACCTAAAGCCCTCAACAGCACCATATTCTGTGATAAGAAAGGCCCTTTTGACCATCGAAACTTTTTTAAGAGAGTCCTCTGAACCACTGTGGTCCCCAGGGTCCTATGTCGACATTAAGGCCCTATCTGGTCAGGTGGACCCTCTTTATCCGACAAGACCACTATGGCCAGCATGCTTTTTTTGGGGGGGGCGCGGGGATCGCTGCGATTACCATGGCTAGCTAAAGCCGTCAGGGCCTTGTCGGACCAGCTGGGCCCTCTTTAAGCGAGAAGGCCATTGTAGCTAGCAGGAACCGCTCTAATCAGTGGCATTGTGGCCATTCATTCACAGCGTCCACTCTGGCTATCAGGACCCTCTTTAACTAAAAAGGCTTTTGAACTAGTACGAATGACTGTTCTCCACAGGACTCTCTATCGTCATCAGGGACCTCTCTGGTCAGCTGGAGACCCTACAGAGACATAGCCAAAGAGAGGATGTTGGGGCGGCGGCCCGCTGGAGGACGCACTGCCCAGCTGCACTATTATCCGTATTCTGTCGTGGAACTTCATGTTAGACAGGGCACTCCAAAGCTCTCTCTAGATCTCCATTCTATGATAAGAAGGGATCTGTTGACCATCAGAAACCTCTGAAAGAGGAACCTATGAACCACTGTGTCCCCCAGGGTCCTCCTGTCGACAGTAGGATCCGCTCTGGTCAGCTGAGTCCTCTTCAGCCGATAAAGGCTCCAGCAGGGCGCTTTGGGCACCAGGGCCCACGCGACTTGCAGGGCCAGCAATAGGCAGCAGCGCAATAACTGGCCCCGAGCAGCTGTCCAGGGCTGTCTGAACAGCTGGGCTCCCTTTAAATAAGAATACCATTGTGGCATGCACGGACGTTTTTAGCCTGCAGGGCCCACTCTGACTATCAAGACCCTCGTTAAGAGAGGAGCCTTTGAACCAGTAGGACTTACTGTTCTCCGTAGGGTTCTATATAGTCAGAAGGGCCTCTCTAGTCAGCTGGGCCTTCTATAGACGATACCGAGGGCCCGGTTGGCCCTCTAAATCCACTGAAGAGCTGTGTAGCTTGTAGGCTACTTTAAAAAAGCAGACAATTTGTGACCCGCAAGGTGTTGTGTGGTTATAATACCTCTATAATCCATCTAAACCTATAGCCAGCACGGTCCATTGTAACCCACCGGGCTGTCCACAACCAGCAGAGCCAGCTGGTCCCTCTTTTTAACCCTCGCCCCAGTGGGAGTGTTTGGACACCCCCTCGGGTTTTTCCGGCGGCACGAATAAACGGCGGCGCGAAGCGCTGCTATACTCGACACAGCATATGCTTGATCAATTCCGCAAATTTTCCCAACATTTTAAGAATGGGTCATCTCAGGTCAGTTCACCAGTATAGGTCCTTTGACCTCACCTTCAAATATTCTTGAGGTGGCATAAGTAAGAAAATTGTGAATCTATCCGATTGAAACATATCCACATAGTGAGCCCATCGAGGTTTACCAAATATATTCCGGGATTTTTCATATAGATGACGTAGGGCCAGGCACGGATCATGACCTCTTTATTCAAAATGCATGGCAAAAACGGAAATTGACCGAAAAATTGCTCTATTTCTGTAGATACCGCTTGGAATACCTTCGTATTCTCCAAATCATGTTATCCTAGGCCCTTTTATTGGTTCATGTTGTAAATTTTGATCTGCCACCTATGACAAGTCATCTGGGGCTACTTAAACAGGTTTTCCGAATTGAATCAATAACTTTTCAGGACATTATGATAAAGCTAATATTTTGAAACCACTACCTCTGGATTGTCATTTTGAATCGACTGATATGCATATTGACTATTGCATAACAGTGATTGACAGGTATTCACACTTCAACATATGTGGTTGGTTGAAATGGGAGTATTGACTATGCTAAGTTAGATGGTGACCTTGACCTGACCTTAGGTCTGGCCATTATGTTTTGATCCAGTGTAGTCATATTATAGATCACTCGACTGACTGTGACGAGGTTCATAAACGAAATGGTGTTTTAAAATATTATAACTGAACGCTGTCAGACGCCAGAGTTCAAAAACTCCTCTCTAACATGCCACCTTCTTGACCTGTCAGGATCTCAATATTGACCTGAACCAAAGAAGTGACCAATGCAGTTTCTTAATGGATTTTTATGGGCCATCCACCTGCGATAGCTTTTTTCGTTATCCCGCATAGGAGCCATGTTCGAGGGGGGTGTTTGAAACCTCCCACCAGGACGAAGGTGGCTCGGAGGCCCACTGGCCACTCTGGTTATAATTTGACTCCCTTTCTAGCCAGCAGAGCCTACTGGGACTATCAGAAGAATCATATGTAACTATAGAACTCTTTGAAACCAGTTGGACCCACAATTGATTGCATTCCCCGTTATCAATGGGAGGGTCCTTTTCAGTCAGCTGGACACTTCGTAAACAGATTCGAAGCGACCTGGTGGTCCTCTGCATACAGCATGGTTCTCTGTAGCTAGTTACAGAGGGCCCGCAGATACCAGCAAAACACTTTGTGACCATTAGGCTTTCTAGAACCAGCAGAGCTTTCTCTGACCAGCTGGGCCCATAATGGTCAGCTGAGCTCAACTTTGTCCGCCACTAAATACCATTTTAAGCGTTTTTTTTGGTTAGGAAGAAACCGCTTTGAAGGTGAAAGAAGATCCTAGAAAAGTTGTTTATTACCAGCCTTTATCATGCCATACCTTAGTCTCATCATTTTATCGCAAAATTTTATTTATTTAACGCCACGTTCTGTCCTTAAAGAAATTGAAAGAAAACCACTCTAACAAGAACTAAACAGCATCTCTGGCGGCGTACCAAAGCACGTACGCTGTTGCCCTCTTCACTTCCTCGGTTGGTACTTCATTGACGCAGGCATCGTTAATGCGGCACCAACCAGCCTCCGACTGGTTCAAGAAGAATTCAGTGCAGTGGCTGATCTGGGGGCTGCCATGGTGTACTACCGCTCCATACAGGTCAAACACAAGACTGTTAGATATCTGCGGATGCCCGAGGGCGTTTCAACGGAGGTCCAGTTCGCTAAGGGGAAAAGTTCCGTGAGCGTGGGCTTTAAGCGATGTGCTACCGCTGTAGGTAAAACGCTTAAGTTGCATAATCACCATATATGGCAGGCACCAGGCATCAAGCTTAAGTTGTTAATTGGCCTGTCTCCTCGAATCCTGGATGCATAAAGTAGCAAAAACAGTGAAAATATGTTCGAACACAGCCCTTCCTCAGGAATTTTCATGAAATGTATTGATTGGAGTCTTTATTATAATGTGAGCTGAGACCTGGAATTTCATATTTCACCAAATTTCAGAAAAATCTTTGGGCTTTTACTTCATTATAAACCCCGGATTTGAGGAGATAGGTTAATGACTAACTTTTCTGCGTATTATTATGCTCCTCAGTGAAACATCCCGAAATCTATCTATCTTTGAGAGAAGTTTCTCCCAAAGAGGAATACATATTTCCGGCCTTTTTCGCTTTTCAAGCACGCTTGGCTCTGGAGCAATTTGGGAGGCACACGAATGACTTGTCATGAAGATCTCTTAGGGGCGCTCTGGTTTAAAGCGACCTTCTTAAGATTAATTCACGTAAAAACCGTGCTGAACGTTTTTTTCCTTGCGGAAATTTTTTGGGGCCCTTATGGCGGAATTTCAACGACCCTTTTTGGCCGCCGCCCCTCCCCCTGAGCGAAATCCTGGCTACGCCCCTGACTACACGTCACAGGACGACCTAGAATTCCTCCACATCACCATTACTCGGGACAAGACCAGTGCACAAGCTAACAGGGTCACATCATGTTGCTACACAACACGACCAGAATACTAGTAAACTAAAAAGTAATCTCGATGCTGAAAACTGCAAAGGCGATGCAGTTTAGTGTAACAGTCGCCATCTCCAGTCTTCTGTGAAAGGCAATGGCTTGAGCATTTAGTTGAGAGGCTAGGTATTTAAACGAATTTAAGTCTTAACACCCGCCACAGTGGGCCTCCGAGCCACCTTCGCCCTGGTGGGGGGTCAAACACCCCCCTTGATCTCAGCTCCTATGCAGGATAACGAAAAATGCGAAGGCTTGTGGATAGCCCATACAAACTCATGAAGAAACTACATCAAACGCTCTTTGGCTCAGGTCAATATTGAGATAATGACAGGACAAAGACGGTGGCATATTAGAGTAGAGTTTCTGAGCTCTAACGCCTGACAGAGTTGAGTTAGAATCAATTTTAGACATTATTCGCTTCCTCTCGTTACGGCAAATCGAATGATGCATAATATGACTATACTAGGGGCCTGTTCCAGAGCCTCCTCAAACCTGCTTCAACCTCCTCAAAGCTTCTCCAACTTCCTCTCGCCCGGTACAGCGCCTCCTTAAACTTCCTCCAAGCTCGCCAAAGCTAATCTCAAATCTAATCCAACCTCCTCCCAAACGAAAGGTGGTTTTTCAGAGGAGGTTGGAGAAGCTCAATTGTGGCGCACGAATTTCAATTGAGAAACCAAAATAAGTTGTTTTTCAGTGAGAAACGACGTTTGTGGGCAGCTAAAGGTTTTGATTACGTTGTTTTTCTGTATTCCACTTTCACTAAAATACATTAAATGAGTATCAGAGGCCTTAATCAAATTCGATTAGTTTCTTAGCTGCGCCACGCCCGCCATATTGGCGCTGATCAGGCGCAATCAGCTGATATATCATCCAATCTCATCCGAAATCGGTCCAGCGGACACCGGTGTTTGCGCCGCTCCCACTTACTCCAAGCTACTCTCATCTTTTTTCTAATGAGGTGCTGGAACAAGCCCTAGGTCAAAACATAAAAATGACCTGACCTGAGGTCAGGTCAAGGTCATTTTCTGATCTAGCATAGTCAATATGCGCATCAATCGACTCGCAATAGCAATCCAAACGTTATTGCATCAAAATAAAAGCCCTATCGTCATTTTCTGCGAAGTTATTGACCCAAATCTGAAAACTTGCTTAAGTAGCCCAAATGACCTCTCAGAGGTCACAGGTCAAAAATTGCAATATGACCTAGAAAGGAGCCCAAGATACTACAATTTGAAGAATATGAAGGTATTCTCAGCTGTGCCTACACAAATACAGCTCAATTCCTGTTCCTCCATGCATTTCCAATGGAGAGGTCATTGTGTGTATCTGACCCTAGGTCATTGATATGAAAAATCCTGGAATATTTTTGCTGTTCTCGGTAGGCCCATTATGTGGTGTAAGTGTTTGAATTTGATTGACTCACCATTTTCTTACTTATGTCACCTTATACATTTTTGGAGGTGAGGCCACTTGACCTGCACTGCTGACCTGACCTGAGCTAATCCAACTTAAACATTTTGGAGACATTTTGCGGAATTGATCAAGGATAAGGTGTGCCAAATACGGCAGCGCTTCGCATTGCCGTTTTTTCTTGCTTCCGAAAGAAAATCCGGGGGAGGGTGTTTAAATAGCTCCCACTGGGACGAGGGTTAAGGCGCCATTTGCTTCCTCTCGTTACGGAAAATCGAATGATGTATGCTATGAGCATACTAGGTCAAAGCACAAAATGGCCAAGCAAACATCACCATCTGACCAAAAATAGTCAAGATGAATATCTAACGACTCTCAATGATAATTAAAACATAATGGTATCAAAATAAAAATATAGCATAATTTCCGTGAAGTAATAGACCCAGATCAGACCACCAACTTAACACCCGCACTGGAGGGGAGTCTGGCACTAACGCGCACTGGAGGGGGCCTGGTAGGCCCCCCTAAGATCTCGGAAACTAAGAGGGTTAAAAAACGCCACTTGGTAGGTGGGTGGGGGCTATGGTGATCTACATGATGACCAATTTTCATTGACCTAGGTCAATATCTTCAAGGTCAAACGAGGTCGTAAAGATCAAATATTGGCCATGCTGGGATCGATTGGTCAATGCTGTGATTATGCAGGAAAATGGCGGGAATAAGCTAAAGGCGGACAAGGTTCATAGAGAAAAGGTCTCAAAGAGGCTTTCCCACAACTTTTGGGTCAAGGTCATTCAAGGTCATTGACCTTTAAGGTCACCATATGGTATACTACTTATTATTTACACTTTGACTAACACTGTAGCCACTGTTTGGCGGGAAATGAGGATTGACCTTTCCTAATGACCTTTGACCTTGACCTTTGACCTTGACCTTTGTATTGGGGTACCCTACCGATGACGTCATAGCATAATATATGTCAGACGGGGTAACATCATTTGGCCGGACGCACAGTGGTCAGTGACCTTGAAAGTGCAGATATGACCTTGACCTGTGACCTTTGACCTTGCCCTTCATGTGAAGTGACCTTGACATATAGTCCCGCTTATATGACGTTATGACGTCACCACTCAGTCTTCAATGCAAGCTAACTGGTCCGACCGCAAGTTTACGGCGATCTCAAAATGCAGGTCTGACTTTGAAAGCCTATAAGTCAACAAATTTTTGGCCGATTTTCAAAAAGTCTTCACCAATCGACGCGCTATTAAATTCTGTTAAATGTGGCCACGTTTCGTTTTTCGGCTACAAGTGGTTCTCCGGCCACCTCGAAAAACAGGTGGGGGCCTCCGAGGCCCCCCCTCCAGTGCGCGTGTTAAGTAGTCCCAGATGGCCTTTGAGAGATCAAACGTCCAAACTTTGTACTCAACTTTGAATAGGGATATTCCTGCACAGAGAGGGTACAATTTGGTTCTAGGCCAAAGAAAACTTGAGTTTAATACACGCCATTTTGATAAACCTAATTTTCACAGTCGGGGGAAGCTGAAAGCTGGGAAAAATTAATATCTAGAGCAGTGAACCGAGAGATCTGTCATCTTCCCGGCTGACATCATGACCTGATGCTACAACACATGATCTGCTTCCCAGTCACCCCCGCAGCCGCGTGTTTCCGCTTAAGAAAGTGGGAATTTCTCACCGCCCTCGTCACCTCGCCTTGAACGAGTCAGCACATTTATTAAAAATACAACCCAAATGCATTGCAAAATAACTAAATTGGTGTATTTACACTCCGACCCAGGCCGATACAACGTCCACGAGAAGCGACTGTGGACAAAGCATGATTTCTATGATAGGAAACTCCATCGTGATATCGCATCTGCATTTTCTTCACTTTATTAGAGCCCCACTGAGCGACACACTTGCCGAAGTCTCGAGAGCATTGGCGTGGGTGTTTGAAGATCTGCACCGGGCCAGATGGCACACGGAGTGTTTTCAGTCCCCAGGCGTTCAGGGTCCCGGTGGCTTATGCTAGGACCTCAGCCCCGGGCCCAAACTGCCCTTCACTCATGGCCTTGATCGACATCGGCGCCTTGTGCAGACCTTACACTCAGCCGTTCCCTATATCCCGACTTGAATAGCTTGCTAATTCGGCCATTCTGTTGTTGCTATGCTTTGATATTGATTGAGGGCTCATGACCGGCCCCGTCAGGTACCGGTCATGAGCCCTCAATTGGAAATACATGGGAAAACGACAATTGGTAAAAGATGGCTGTCAGAATACCTTCATATTCTCCAAATCGTAGTATCATAGGCCTCTCTACTGGGTCATATTGCAGGTTTAGATATGTGGCTTTCGAGATGTAGTCTGGGGCACATAGGCTGGCTTTGAGACTTGGGTTAATAATTTCGCAGGAAATGATGGAAGAGCTTTTATTTTGATACCATTACGTTGACATTATCATTGCAAGTCGATTGATATGCATATTGACCATGCTAGGTCAAATGGTGACTTTGACCGAACCTCAGGCCAGACCATCTTTATTTTGATTTATTATGGTCATCATTCGATTTTCTGTAACGAGATGAAGTAAATGTCGCCTTAAAAGTGGTTCTAACTCAACCCAGTCAGACGCTACAGCACAGAAGCCCTTCTCTAACCTGTCATCTTCTTTGACCTGTCAGGACGTCAATATTGACCAGAGCCGGAAGGCTACCGAGTGTCTTCATTACTTCTTACGAGCTATTCACCATCTTCCGCGTTTTTCACTATTCCACATAGGAGCCAGGATCGAAGGGGGTGTTTGAAACCCTCTCCTTCTGGGGCGAAGGTGGCTCGGAGGCCCACTGGAGCGGGTGTTAAATTAATACACCGGTTCGGTCTCTCGCCCACAGCCCTCATGTGAGGGCTCGGCTTTTGCCGCGCACTGTGGCTTGGGGGACCAGAGCAGCATATGTACCGCAGGATGCGGTGCAACTGTCCCGTAAGGGTGCCGGCAAATGACAAATCCCGCCTTGCACATTGTACGAGTCCAGTGCTAGCTACCAACACAAAACTGCTCCCGAGGGAAGGGAACCAATAAATATTCTAAAAAGGTAATTCCATCTGACCGGGAGCCTCAGGCACGAAACGAAAATAAAATACTCTCTGCCATCGAGTTTCCTTTTGCGACGTGAGTGGTATCCTTGGTTACTCGGCTCAAATTCTGGAGGGTGCACGCAGCCAATGCAGCCCATGATAGAAAATCGACATCAGCTGCATCATCATTTGTATTATCCTCGAAAGACATCATCAGGAAAACATAGCGGACATGCTTCATGCACGCAGAAAAAACATCATGCCAACCAGTCGTACACCATAAGCGGAAAAAATACTTCAAATCATACCACCACTGAACTCTTAATCTAATGGCTTCCGATCAAGCTCACATTTCAGCTAAAAAACATCAACACACCTAAAAGCAGCGTTAAGTGCTCCTTGCACTCATATTGATGCTTGAGTCTCAGTGTATAAAAAACGTTGCAAAACACAGTCTTCCAAGAGCCAAAACATACTAGTGAACACAAGCAAGCCGGCTTATACTGATCCGTGGGAAAGACACGACTGATGCATATTTCCCTTTGATTGCTCTGACTTCTCCTACAATCTCAAGCTAAAGAAGTGCTGTACATTTGTATGCGAGGAATACTTTCTTCTAGCGCTGCGTACAGGTTCACACTCAAAATACTTTACAATAAATACTAATAAATAGTACACACCTTTGGTACTCGACCCACGCGTTAAAGCTCTTGCCGTCTCACGAGACGTTACGGCACCTTCTCTATTCTATATTCTTCAAAGTGTCATAGGAACGTTAACAAACTACGAGGACCAAACCCAGCCACTTGACGGCCACCTCTTTTGTGTGACTGGCCTCTCCCGCGGGTACGTTCTTCCTGAAAGAGCTGTCTTGGACAGGGCCTTTCGGAACTCTGTGCGAGCCACCCCAGTCCTCCTGCTACCTGCTTCAGTCGCTTCAGCGTTCCTCTCAAGCGCTTCAATGGCGTCCAGGACCCAGTGAAGGTGCGGCCGCACTGGTGCGTACTCTACCGGGGCGGCGGCGGTGGCCTTGCACTGGGCCTGCAGGGGCCGCAGGCTCGCCACGCCCTCTAGGTAGAAGGTGGAGCCGAACCGGTCGGCGGCCACCAGCGGCGCGCCCAGATCCGCCAGGCAAGGCTCCCCGGAGCCCATACAGCGCGCCGGCTCGCCTGGGTGACTCGGCAGCATTCGGTAGTGGCAGGCGTCCTCGCCTTGGAAGCTGGTGTTGAACACGTTCAGCCGCTGAGCGTCCATGACGTGGTCGGTGGCGCTGCGGTCGCGGTCGCACTTGCAACAGGTGGCAGCACCGTCAGCTGCCTTCGATCCACCTCCCGAGTGCAGGCCCAGAGTCAGTGCGAACTGGCGGTGCGAAGGGACGCCGCTTCTGGAACAGCGGCAGGCAGATGGGCCGCAGGCCGTACCGCATGGTCACCGGCCGCGCCAGCCGCACCACCGCCACGTCAAAGCGGCTGGCCTTGCCTCCCTGCTTCACAAACTGCGGGTGTACTGATACACCGGCCACCGGCACCTCCTCCGCCTCAGTACACGTGCTGGGATCGTACCAGAGACAGTCGCGCCGGCTGCTGAAGTCGTACTCGCCGAGGCGCGCCATGCGCAGGCGCAGGGAGCTGGTGCCGCGGGCACATCGCGCCGAAGTCACCACGTGCTGGTCGCTGATGAGCGCTCCTGAGCAGAGGTAGCGCAGCCGCAGACTGCCGCGGCTGCCGCTGGTGAAGCCCAGAGCTACCAGCCACGGGTGATCGCCCACCACGGGGAAGCCGCAGCCGAGCGGGCCGCGGCTGATCTGCGACTCGGAGCCGGAGCCGCAGAACTGCAGGTCGAGCCGGGCCAGCGCCCTGTGGTTCTGCAGGCCGGACAGCACGCTGATTCTGCCGCTGAGAGAGGCGGCTCGCGCCCCACACACTGTCCACACAGCTGCCACCGTCAGTAGAAGCACCTGCATCTTCGCCAGAAGTCACCGTCCTACTGCACTGTCCGTCCCCCGACAGTCTCTGTTGTACTGGCTGCTGCGGAGAGCTCAGTTATCTAGTCAGAGATCCAGTGGCGGTCCCGGTACCTGAATCCGCCGTTGTCTCTGTCCGAGTCCTCCGCTGCGAATGTACTGGCGGTCCCTGCGACAGCCACTATTAAGCCTGCAGCTCACCGTGTGATCACGTGACCTTCTGACGTCACGTTAGGTAGGAATTCCCGCCTCTGATTGGTCGATGCAAATGCAACAGGATCGCGTGGATTCACGTCGCTTTGCTAATATTTACGTTGGCTCGAACTGACTCAAGACCACTGGGCCAATGGTATGTGACGAACTCCATACGGAAGTCACAGAGACACCATATTTGGACATCTCGTAGAGAGCGGGCCGCCCACTAGCACCTTAGAGAATGGGTTACCAACCAGCTTAGCTACTGCATACTACTGTAGGCGGGGTGGTGGGGGGGGGATAAGACCCCATTGATGATTTTATTTGAGAGAAGTATCAGGCTTCGATTTGGTTTTACTGGTGTATGTTCTATGACCAATGCCGTATTAAACAGCCGACAGCGTATAAGAAACAGTTGGCCTTGGCTCGATCAGCTTTCTGCGATCACAGACGGGTAAGAAGCTGCGGCGACTCGGCCGCGAGCCGACCCTCCCGTATCGTGGATGATAATTAACTATACTCAACTAGTTGAGTGGACTGGAGCTCCTGTATATGCACTTACTGTCGCTCTCCGCCAAAGGTTGACCATCTCTCTCTCGGCAACAACTGGGGCTTGAGATTATGATTAATGATATATTTATTTCATATATATATATATATATATATATATATTATTATTATATATATATATATATATATATTACGATTAATTAATGAGAATATAACTTGAGATTACAAATTCCATACGAGAAATTCAAAAGCGGAACACATGAGTGAGTGCTTTATTAAATAAATACAGAAGATATCGGCAATAACATTTCGTACGACACACAAATGCAAATCAATACACCCAACAATGCATCAACACATCCCAAAAGAAGCGAGCGGTCACTACGCTAGTAAACCACTCGGTACAAGATATAATACAGCAATACATCAAGCATCAAATTAATTTCATTTCCTTTGAAACCTCGTATAACTTCGTCTATGAACCCGTTTCCACTGACACCGCCCTTTAACACTTCAACAATTCAGAGACATATAGGAGGGCCAGATATCAGCCTTTCTCGCACTCACACCCCTTGGAAGTCACGCGGCCAATGCCCTATACACTAAAACATATCAATGTTATCGAAATTTAGCCCGCTAAGCTGAACAAAACACTTTGGAGACAGTCCAATCCCTCTCCGAATCTAGGGAAATGCGCGCCTTTGTCCGAAGAGAACGAGCGGAAAAGCTGCCTCCTCCCATCAAAATAAAACAGTGACCGATGAAGTTCAACAGAAGCTTTTAATCATGGATAAACAAGGGAGAATATAGAGCATTCCACATTCCTTCGCAGTTCCACTACAGAAGCCAATCAACAAGCTTAGTAGAACTATTTCCACGCTGTGTCGGAGCAGCGGACCAGGAAACAATATTCCTCCACCGACATCGTAGACCCCAATCAAGGCAGCTCACTCACTAGACGTGCTAAGCCTGCGGCGAGCAGCTCACCACCAAGGGGGAGACACTGGCCCCGACAACACTTATCGCATAGCCACGCCGCCGAGGAGGCTGCGGGGCCATCTCTGGCGGTACTCAGCGCATCAAACACGCTACTTCACTTATGGTAGGCACAGACAACACACCGTCCACCCACAGTCCACTGTCTCTGTAGAAAAATAGCCACCACACCATGCAGAGCCGGCAGTAACATTTGATAGAAATCGCGAACTGAACTACCCGTGGGCCCTGCGCTCAGCGGGTTTTCTGCGCTGCAGTGACGCCGGTTATCTACAAGTGACTAGATATTCTGCCACGCAATCGGCGAAAATAAATTGTCCTACCCAGGTTGTGGACAATTTCACATCGACAATAATTTCTGTTTTATACGTTGCAGACTTGTCATCACCTAATTCCAAGATATTTCATACCACAAATAATCAGCAATCAGCTAGGACGGTGTTGTTGTTTGCCTTGCAATTTGTCGCGGTCATATCGGTAGCATGGTGCACGCCACGAGCAAAAACCGTGTAGGCAGCGTCCACCAAAGGCTATTTTTGTCAAGATACCAAACTGAGCTAAGATTTAGCATTGTCATCCTTTGCAAACAGGCGGAAATTTTGGCAATGGTCAGGCTTATGATGAAAGGCGAAATAAGAGCAAAATGCGAATGTTGATGGTGTGAGCACAGAACATTTACCGTCCCCGGAAAACAAAAGTAACAAAAATCACTAAACACCCATCGAACAAGTCCAAACATAGCATGCGTCGCACTTAAGGTACGAAGTCTAAATCGGAAGCAGCACTTTCCTTATTTTTTAGTATAAAAAATACGTCTAACATATCACCTCCACCAGTGGGGGATCCATACCTTCATTTGAAGGGGGACTAGGAGCTCAAACCTCCCTGTCATTGCCTCGGAACAGCCTGCGGCTATATGACAACTATAGGCACTCCAACATTTCGCAGGGGGATCTTGAGCCTCCTATCCACCCCTCCCCTGAATCCACAACTGACTTCCAATATTCGAATATTAGCAAAAAGGCAAGAAACATTTTCAGCGTCGGAAAATCACTGATCTATGATACCCATTACTGAGGTCCTGTGCCCATTACGGTGCCCTAACTCAGTAATACAGGCAAAATAAGTGATTTTGTCGAAATCACGGAAAACGCCGCTAAAATTCACATCTGATCGCGAGACATTGCCACTAAATACCACTTCTTTATGTCAAATGTAAATACATAATTTCTATTCACGTGCTCGTGTTTCGGTATAAATCAAAGTATCTGTATTTTTTCAGAACATGTTAAAATTGTATATCACCATTCAATCCAGGATTACGGAAATTTCGCATTGCATTTGTTTTACTTTTCTTCTGCCCGTTATCTAAGCCGTGAACAGGGAGTGATCAGGCCTGGTTCTAAGGTACTGTTTTTCCACGTGCTCACCAGCTCGGCACTCTGACGTCCAGGGTTAAACCAGAGATTCGCCATTAAAGAAATTCGTTGTCAAAGCTCAGATATGATTATCAGTGTAAGCACACGCTGTTCCTTCGCAAATGGTGGGTTTTGGGACAGATAAAACATCAAACCGGGGCTTTTCAGTGTGCCATTTCAAATCAAACCTCATCTCGAAACCCATTACAAATATGCCACAACTCCTTTAAAAGGGATGATTCCCATGCAAACATCAAAGAACGACCACCTGAAAAGATCGCTGAAAAATCACGTCAGCGTCAATCTACTGAGCGCCTGAGACGAGCCCACACATTACCCGATGTGGGGGCCGCGGCGCGAGAATGTGCTCACATTGAAGGCAGTTGGATAGCGTGCAGCGCCACGTAGTACACCCGCACTTGTGTTGGCGGGCTTTCCACAAATCCGCCCGAAACGTGGGGCACCGGTGAAGTCGTGACCTCTGACTCCGCATTCCACACAGCTGGAGCAGAAGGGACGGGCCGCCTCGTGGCTGAGGACTTTGGTGGCGATCCCAATACCGTGTGATCCTCAGAACATTTTCTTTTTCGTAGCCGTATACCGCTCCATGTACTGAAAATAATGAAAATTGTCAAGAATAAACGGAACCTACGTGGAAATAGTACGCACAGATGAGAATGCCGAATACTGCCTCTGTCCGCCATTGAAGATAATTCATCGTCAAAGCTCAGATATGCTTATCAGCGTAAGCGCCTTGAGTTCAATAACAAAATTAACTCGAACTGAACCAGCCAATGCCACATAATCCTTGCGCAAGGGATTCTAGCAACTCTAAGCACGTTTCAAAGAAAATGCGGAAGCATCCAGGGCCACCTTCGATATGGGAACTCACATCGAGCAGTGCGTACGGAACTCCCATTTGGAAATCCCCACCCGATGCGTTTCCGTCCTTCAAACTCGGCTCTTTTGTCGGCGGTGGCATTAAAGCCGAGCGTGTTCGGTGAGCTTCCGGCGGATCCCGCGGCTCCCGCCGGCAGCTCACCTCCCTCCCATTGTGTGCGCAGCAGTTCGTCACCGAAACCACTCACACCCGTGTTTTATCACACGCAGGTTTTTTCGTACGTGCTTTATTGAACAGTGACCGGTACAGCCCACGCACTCGACTGTTCAGCCATGATTCGACGGCAGTGGCGTCACAGAGTCGTACCAGCTTATGAACACTAGGTTTATAGTTTTGACGATCGCGCGAAGGCATGCACGATTTGTCAAGTCACGGTGGCTGGCAGACCACGGCCATTGATTTTCTGCCGGTGACGACAGTGGGGTTGCTGGAAGCGTTAGCGGCGGTGTTTTTGACACAGGGTGGTGACACTGATACGGCATTTCCGTCACCAGACACAGTCGTCACGGGCAAACACACACACATGCGTACAGGGGAAACACTTGTAATTGGGACAGGGAATACACGATAAGCCATTGCGTGTCTTCGGTTGGGGCCTAAATTGAAAGATGGCACCAGCCGTCATAACATTGTTGAATCTTCTCCATCTGAATGGGAGGCAATGGGATGGATTAGAAAGCGCTTGCTTCTAAAATCTCATTAACTCGGAAACTCCTAACTTAAGCCGCCACAGAGCGCTGTTAGAGCGATTTCATTTCACTTGGCTTTGGGAGCAAACATCTAAGGAACTCAGACGGAAAGAACGGGCCAAACATTAGTGTATGGGAACTTCGACGAATTTCAGGAACCGTCCTGAGCTCCGTGAAAAGATTTATGTCTGCTGGATGATTTTGCAATAAATTTACATGACACAATGCACTTAGCAATTATAATGCATTCCGTTACGCCGAATTTGACCGGGAAATTCCACATTCGGCATACTTTCCACATGAAACCATCCGCGCACTTTCCCCAGAATTGTAGTCTGGACCACGGAGGTAGGACGATGGGGGGCTCAGAGAGGCACACTGCAATAGCCGAAAGTGCAGCATTTTCTATAACGTACGCTTTTCTCCTGCTTTGCATAACAGACCTAGTAAGGAGGTCAGCACAATGTTCAGCAAAGGCCAAAATAGCATTTACCGAGGGGCGAACAGTTCAGTGTTTCAGGACTAGAGGCGTCCCCACTGGTGGAAATCCCATGGGGCTGGGGACCGTTGCCAAGGACAAGAAAGGTATGCACGCATATGCCCAGCATGGTGGAAGACTCAAAACGCTTTCCAAACCACTAGGAAAGGTTGGCAACCAAAAATAGTCTCCAAATTACAAGCAAAACATGTTCTCCCAGTCGTATCATTACGGGTGGGGATCCGAGTCCACATCCACCGCGTATGAGACATGGTAAGGTTCCGGTAAAATCGATCCCTCGGATACACAATGGACTGACTCAGAAATACTGGCGGGCCCTCAAGTACATTTAACAGGGATCGCTATTTTTCACAGCAACAGGCAGCGGCATGCGCTTCAGTTCCGGATGGCCGCGTAATAGATCGCGGGTTCACACACGCAAATTTTTGGTCCGGGCTTCCACTTAATTAGTTTGATTACTTGTCTGAAAGCGAGACGAAATATAATTGCCAAGGCGGAAGGTTCTTCAATTAAATTGGTAGTGTGAAGTGTTAATGGAACGTGTTTATCATGATCAAGTAAATTGTTAGCCTCCTAACGCTCATATTACTAGAAAATTGTAGGAATGCCGAAATGGTTTATTAACATTCCGACGTCATGTCATGTCATGAGATCACAAGCCGCAAACAACAAATTAACACAAATATATCCTCGTGGCGCAGTCTCCAACCAGCACCTATATTCACCTGCTTACTGCCCTTAGGACATCCCATATTCACTAATGATTCTCATCACAATCATCAATTTCTGGCCTACAGATTCCCCAAGGTGGAGCTTATTCATGTGCTATATTAATGCAAGTGTTCTCGACATGCGAGATGAGATATTATATTATCACGGATCATTACCGTTCGCAAACTTTCAATTTGAGCTTGAAAATCATGCTCACCAAAGATTCTCGCATTCAAACCTTATTCTGATGAAGACACGACGTTGAAATACTAGTAAGCCCTTTCATTATTTTTACAATAATCTATTATTATGAGCGTTGGGGCGTTAAGAATTTACTTATTCTGCGATTTAGGCCAGGAGTCCCAGAGACCATCGAGACCACCCAAGCCAACACCTTTTAGTCCCTCGCAAAGTCTCCTCCTCAGAAAGAGGATTGAACAGCGCGGTGGGCACATGTGGCGTGCCTGAGGTCGGTATGAGCTCCGGGTGCTGAAGCAGACCTCATCTGGCCGGATTAGCGGCTGGGGCGATGGATGGGTTAGCGACAGCCTTAAGTGAGCTGATTTCCCCGTCAGTCAGGTCTTTTCTGCCCATTGCCTAACGCTCATTAACAGCTTCAACGCTCACGTCACGGAGCGAAGCCAAGAAAACTCTCAAGCGAGGGGCGGGCGAGCAGCGACGGAAGGAACAGTCAGGAATCCCGTGTGTTGTGGCTCCTAGTCGAAATTGTCGAACTATCTAAACCATTGACAGCATTAGCTGCCACCTCACTTCAATATGAGCGCCTACTGACCACAGTAAACCAGCTTCAGAGCGAAGAGCCGACAGCGGGACCTGGACTAGCGTGCATAGAACCCCTGCTTTGGCACCACAGGCCCCGTTCCTGATCCCAACTGCGCTATTGATGGCATGTCCTGCCTTAGCATCGACCGCTGACTGGAAAGTCCAACCACCTCCCGCCGCGTTGCCGCCAGTGACTTTGAGAAGGGCAAACCTAGCTTTTGCCAATACCCGAGAGAACGAACGGGGTCCAGTTGTCACATTGATATACTTCTACTGGTTTTGGATCGCCACCTTAGAAGGCAAAAACCACTGCGTACATTTTTACAGCGAGTGTTGATCAAGAAGAGCCGCTGAATCAGGAGGGGCACTCATCCAACACACAATGATGTCAGCGGGGCTGAAATTCCCGGAAACAGGTGCCTGCACTTTTTCCCTCGCTGCATGGGTTACGGCAGACGCTATAATTTTAAACTGGATCAGCAGACGCACGCCTCATGGCATTCCAAACCATTCGACACCAATCCTCCTGCAGCGCCCCCCCCTCCCACCACCACGACCGCTCTCATGGTCCCAGTAACACACATTTCCCGTTCCCAAAAATATCCTTCAAACTTGTCGCATTACGTTTGCCTATATCCTACACACACATCAGCAGTCTGTGCAGAGTTTAGAAGCATCTCCCACTTATAGAGGGTCCATCCAGGAAACGTCCTCCCTCGATGTGTGCATTCGTTACGAATATAAGAAGTCGAACTTTGGAGGCAGGACGGAAGGTCCCTCCGCTAGCGGAGAGATCCGAAAAAGTTTTTTTAAGCCATGGCGCCCAAAACACATATTGTCCCTCCAGGAACTCGCGAATGGCGCATTCAAGGTTAACCAATCACAGAACTTTTTCCAAAGGTTTTCCCGAAAATGCTAAGTCGTATCCATTTCGGGGTAGTTTATTCTATATCCGTCTGCTTTTACAACTTGTCTGTTACAGACCACAGTGGACGCCAGTGAATAGCTCAGGCACAGGTAAATCCGATCTCTCTATTGGACCAAACTATCCAAACATACTTTTGTTCTGGAACAAGAAAAGCGAACATGCGATCTGGCCATCTCTGTCTGACTCACTCTTGTCCAGAGCGTAACTCGACAACCCTACCCGCAGGCTACTGGGAACATTTCACCGTAACAACGTATAAAGCCTAATTATAAGTACGATCCATCTACTAAGAAGTCATCCTGGTTCCATTTCTTGACACCTTAGAGTGTCTTAAAGTTCCGTGCAGCACCCACTGGAAGAAAAACAAATAAAAAGCCCCACGAAAACGCATCATCTCAAAAGCATCCAGCGAAACAATGACGGGATGCAGGTGACGACACTGGTGCTTTCGGCCGGGCTCTCGGGGTGCAGCGCTGTTCCGCCGGATATGACTACCATCGCTGCCCCCGCACAACTGACCAATCTAAAGCATACTCACTCAACCAATTCGTCAGACGCCTCCGCAAACTCGGCACAAGGACACACCTTACTTCATTCCACAGAGCCGATGTGTCCCTGCACCGACAAGTTCCTTCCAAACTCACTGACTCGCTGCATCATCCCGCCTCGCCACACCATCTAAATCCACAGATTGGACGACAGTTTATTTTTAGCGGAGAGGTTCAATGAGATTGTTAAGCTTAAACAACAGTTCAACTGGCTCCGTCAGCAGACAGAAATCCAGTCAATTCCGATAGCTGAATTGGCAGTTCAACTGCTTGACCTGACCAACAACACTACACGCACGACACGCATCACATTTGTGCAATAATCGCTCCTTGCTCAAGCGTCGGTACCTCAAAAGGTAGATAATAATGAGCTTTACAAGTTTAGAAGCTAGAAGCCTAACTTCTAAATAAATATTAAAAGTTAGAAGCCGCCTGCCATAGCCAGGCCTGCGGGGCAGAGCATTGCAGACTCAGAGTCCACATGCAGCAATCGGTGTCACCCCGCAAGGTAAACATCGCCCGATATGCACCAACCCAGGTCCAAGGGTAGTCGACTTTACTGTGAAGCGCCCACCCACCTCTTTCAACAGGTCTATGTCCCAAGCACAAGGTGCCGCCTCGCCATGGTGGGCCTGCGCTGAGTGGGCCAGTCCCATCCACAGGTGCTGAAAGCGTCTTGACTCCCACAAGTCCGGGGTCTGGCCCACCTTCGCCAATCGGGGAGGGGAAGGATACCTCTCCCCGATCTCAAGCGTTAGCGAGGTAAGAGGGGTAAGAGGTAGCAAAAAGTAGAAAGGTAGCGAAAAGCGGAAAGAAAGGTTAGATGGCCCACTAATACTTCTACAGAAAAAGCTATACACAGGTTTGCAGGTCCCTAAACTTATAGCTTGTTTCGCCATAACAGCTGAAAGATCAGAGCTATAGACAGCATTTAAGCATCACTGGCATTGATTGAGAAAAGCATAAGCGAAAATATGAAAAACCTCCGGAATCCTCTTATAATGCTCAATGAGACATTAATATATTGTTTGGCGGACCTTGGCTACATAATGTAGCGTGACAGCTCGCTCACGTCCAAACATGTTTTCCGAGGTGGGAGGTGCCCTGACTGGCCGGCGGCCACATTGGGTCTTGTCTCTGAGCTGAGATCACGTGACGGCGTCGCTGCTAAGCCCCCTCGCATCAACCACGATGCCAACGAGTGACCAAATGACCGCCGTGCCGTGCCCTGTGTGGAGAAAGACAGGCCTTTCCGCTGCAACCGCACAGGTAAAGCCAGAACCCAGCAGAGGCTCGGACTCTTCTCCGGCAAGGTAGGTCTGCACAGAGAAACGCTACACAGTTCTCAGAAATCGACCCAAAATCAAACGGTCACGAGCCGAATTTCTTACTTGAACACCGTCTATATATAAGAGAAGACCAATGTGCTTAGCTCAAAAACATTTCACAATTAACAGCCCTCTACTTTTCGGTCATTTCTTTACCGTCCCTTCTATCGATTTGCTGTTTTATCACATCTGGCTTTCTCCATAAATGGGGTGTCCCGTGGACAATTACTAAATAAATCAGAAAAGCAAATGAGTAGGTAATAATTTTTAGGGCTTTTCGACACACCAAATGAAAGGGTTATATGCATCGCCAACCCTCCTTTGGAAAGGTTTCTCGGGGGTCAGATTGCTACTTGTTCAGGGCATCCGCCGGGTCTTGAACCCGGGCAGCCCGCGTGGAAAGCGTGTGTCCTAACCACTACACAATTGGCTGCAGTGGGTTTATAACCACATAACAAACATATTTCAAATAAACACAGGTACAATCTGAGGCATATATCAACAAGTTGTCTTTCAGCCTTAGCCGAAGCAGTCCCATATCCTGTAGGCGTCGACATGGCAACCGTAACTGACTACCAATACAAACAGAGAAGACTGAATCATCAACTGCCATAATTCAAAATGCCGTACAGTAGTGTAAGAAACACCACAAAACACTGTAAGGTGTGTGCAACGGCAGCAACAAGGGCTTCGTAACCAGCACAGTAGCACAAGGACATTCCTGCGCGGTCGGGACGCGTCCGCATAAAACGCAGGTCACTCGCGGCCACTGATAGCGCCCCCCTCCCCCCCCCCCCGGGCTGCAGAAGCACGTGCCCAACCGCAACCGCAGCGGACGTCCGCGGTTTTCACTGCTGCTGTCGTGTGAAATACGACAGCGTATGCAGGAATCCATGGCTACCAAGAAAAAATACGACCTGTTCACATGGGGCAACACGGAGGGGGAGGGGGGCGGAGAAAGGAACCAGAACATGTTTGAGTTTGCTTCGATTTCTTTTGCTCGCTTGATGATCGAAATAAAAAAACGCTACGGCAGTTTTGAATCAGCGCACATTAATTTCGAACAATCAGCTGATAGGCATGAGTGGTGCAGTTACTCACTGCACTATCATTCTTCACACATTCACGCTGACAGGAAAGACAACAATGAGTAAGGTGTCTGTTGTAAATCAGCGTACACACGGAAAGGGAGTGATTGGCTGAACGTAGCGAACGTTTAGCAAGGAGCGGCATTTGAAAACCATAGCAGACAGAAATAACCAGTCACTCACAAGACACAGTAAAATTGTAAAAAAATAATGGACACTGGTTGATTAGCGGAGAGGAAAACCAGTCAAGAGAGGAAAGTTTAAGTTTAACATCGGTGGAATTTATTCCAGCTGCTTCCGGCTGAATCATGCGACTCATGTTTAAATCATGAATTCGATTAGAGACCATTACAGGCCATGTACCAGGTGGTCCTCCACGGTACCTTCTAACCAGGAGCTCGGCAACATCTGCAGATCTAGGACCGGATTTTTGCGGGTGTACGACGCGAGCTGGAGCATCCAAATCATCCCGCAAATTAATTCAAATATTGACTCGCAGACTTCGAATATTTTCGAAACCATTTCGCAGGTAGAGAAAACTGTAAAGTTACAAAACACCTTACAAACCAAGCAGAAGTACTTAAAAGCCACTCCATGGCCCACGAACAGACCTTTTCTAAAAGGCGATAAAACGAAAGTAATCATTCCGGAACATTTAGGTGGTTATTGAGTTCGTTCTACACGACAGGAAATTTTGAATGAGTAAGGGCACCGGATCTTTACGGGGTCGGTACGGGTGCCGGGTCTTTACGGGGTCAGTACGGGCGCCGGGTCTTTACGGGGTCGGTACGGGGCACAGGGTCTTTACGGGGTCGGTACGGGCGCCAGGGTCTTTACGGGGTCGGTACGGGCGCCGGATCTTTACGGGGTCGGTACGGGCACAGGGTCTTTACGGGGTCAGTACGGGCGCCGGGTCTTTACGGGGTCGGTACGGGCACCGGGTCTTTACGGGGTCGGTACGGGCGCCGGGTCTTTACGGGGTCGGTACGGGCACAGGGTCTTTACGGGGTCGGTACGGGCGCCGGGTCTTTACGGGGTCGGTACGGGCACAGGGTCTTTACGGGGTCGGTACGGGCACCGGGTCTCTACGGGGTCGGTACGGGCGCCGGATCTTTAAGGGGTCGGTACGGGCACTGCACTGGATCTTTACGTGGTCGGTACGGGCGCCGGGTCTTTACGGGGTCGGTACGGGCGCCGGATCTTTACGGGGTCGGTACGGGCACTGCACCGGATCTTTACGCGGTCGGTACGGGCACAGGGTCTTTACGGAGTCGGTACGGGCGCCGGGTCTTTACGGGGTCGGTACGGGCACAGGGTCTTTACGGGGTCGGTATGGGCACCGGGTCTCTACGGGGTTGGTACGGGCGCCGGATCTTTAAGGGGTCGGTACGGGCAATGCACTGGATCTTTACGTGGTCGGTACGGGCGCCGGGTCTTTACGGGGTCGGTACGGGCGCCGGATCTTTACGGGGTCGGTACGGGCACTGCACCGGATCTTTACGTGGTCGGTACGGGCGCCGGGTCTTTACGGGGTCGGTACGGGCGCCGGGTCTTTACGGGGTCGGTACGGGCACTGCACTGGATCTTTACGTGGTCGGTACGGGCGCCGGATCTTTACGGCGGTCAGTGACAGAACGAAGGATCGAAACCGTGTATGAAACCTCTCTATCTTCGTCAAAGTGAACACGTGTCAACTGATGAGCTTACAATATGAGTGCGTTTTGTTGATGATGACTGGTTTTCTCTACGGTATTCTAAAGATGACCCGATTTTGCGCGCTCTAGAAAATGAATTTTGATAAATTCAAGAAAAATGAGAGCCTTGGAAACAAGAAAATACATAGCATGTAACACAATATACATTCTATTAACAGTTGTTGATTAGATTGATGATGATTGGTAACCAAAGTGCAAGACGCTCAGCAAAAATGTGACTCCGTTTCATGAAGGGTATTTGTACCTCTTATTTAGGCATTGGAGTTGGAAGTCACCCTCAAAATATAGAGGCTTGGTAATTATGACAACAAATTATGCTTTATGCGACGAAAAAGGATCGCAAGGGCTTGAAGGATCACTTCAAAGTCGTCAAAATCCAAACCAATACAAAATCCAACAACGAGCTCTCAAGCCTGCAAAACAGCTCTCAGGCTGGAAATTACCCACGTGGCTGACACCGGCGGGGGTGCAGGCATTGCCTCTGCTGCAGTAAACAGCGTACATAGCTTACTCGCTAGAACAGGTCAAGTCTGGACCGGCGATCTATAAAGACGACCGCCTGTTGTACTCAGTAGAAGCGTGAGAGTGAGTGATAGTGAGTGGGAGTGATAGTGAGAGTGGGAGTGAGTGTGAGTGTGAGTGTGAGAGTGAGTGTGAGTGCGTTTGAGCGCGTGTGATCGAGTGTGAGCGCGTGTGATTGAATGTGATAGAGCGTGGTGGGTGTGATTGGGTATGAGTGATTGAAGGAATGGGTGTGAGTGAGTGGATAGGTGAGTGAGTAATCGAGTGAGTGAAACGCGGTTGCCTGTTAAACCCCAACTGGATCACTTTCTGTCCCGCCCTGTCCTCCGACGATACGGACATGGGCGTCGAAAGTGGAGAGAGACAGAAGGAGCACGTCCTCACAACTACTGGTGAACCAGAAAGGACGTCCAACAAATGACGGGACTCGACCTAGGCTTTCTGACATCCTAGGTCGTTCAGCTGGGAATCCGCCTCTGCTCCCTGCTACTATGGCGGGCCTACAACAATGGTGCCAATGCTGCCCCCGGGAGGTTCTGTCAATCGGTGTCGCCTCTACTATGACTCACTGCCAACGGCGTCAAAATGCACACCTCCCCCCCCCGGCCATCCCATCCGTGGTATTTGGAGAAGCGCTAATCAATAGCTTAACATGAGGAATAAATTATTAGTCATCTGTCATCATTCCTTAAAACGGGGGCATCTCCCACTCTGAAAATGTGTGATTTCAGCTGGTGAAATTAACTAAGGATACGGTTTAATAATTGGGAATAGCGTAAGAGCCAGGGAACAACCGGAGTTAATTGAGCCTTCAATGCACTTTGGGACCACTCTCATAAAGTTTCCATTTTCAGCACGGTAAATAAACAGCTTAATTGATTTCTGTCATCTATCATGTCCAATTTGCGTCATATCAGCCACACCGACTCCTCATCAGAGGACACTTTCCAGACACCCGTCGCTGACCAGCTCTCCCGTATATCCAGTTGGAGCAGAAAGGCCCTGCCGTCACTGGCGGGCCGTTCAGCTGATGTTCACCTTCCCTGAAGGCTAAAGGCCGGCTGACGTGTACAAACTCGACACATAGTCCGACTTTACATCACGCAACGTTCGTCGAAGTCATGCCAGGGGGTATTCGGAGGGCCTGCTACCAGCGTTCTAGAACTGCCTTATTTCGACAATAATTGGGCACTCGTTTCTTTGGCACGAGAGACACGTAGTTGAGGCTTCACTGATATTTCCATTACGAAATCGGCAGACGACGCTGACGTAACTGCCGCCAATCTGATGACGTCACGGGCCGATCCTGACGGTGTAGCGCGAGCTGTAGCCATCCCGGACCTGAGGTGACCAGAGCCGACTCTTCCCAACCACAAATTAACCCCTACCGTGCCGAAACCAGCACGCTGGGTACCATGGAAACAAGAATGATGATTGGGTCCCATTTGTGAGAGACGCTACGTGCAAGTCGCCCCGCATTTTCGAGCGGGTAGGGGAGTGGGGGCGGACCGAGGGATGGAAACCCGATCGGTTGTATTGGAAAGTGCAACACGTTTGTCGTATTAAAGACCGGTGTAGTCTCAGGAAAATAGCAGAATGGAGCATTTTCAGCGGTAGTCGCAGCCAAAAGAGGGGGATCTCCAGGCTGTCATCACCACAGGGAGACAGGGGACGGGGAGGGTGGGGACGCCCTGCTCAGGTGCAATTACTTGTTCCATTATATTACATGTCCAGGGGACATTGCTTCTGACCGGCGCTTGTCTCAGAGGCAGTTAATTCCCTCCAACAGTGCGCGGGGCGTCTGATAATGGCAGGCTGAGCCGGCTGTAAACGCCGTCTCTCCCGGCCGACCTGCGCCGCGCAACGGCCGCCCCCATGGCGCATCACAACTGATATACCCCGAAGGCTCAAGGCGATGGTCACTATCCCATTGGAATCACGGAGCCAGTCTGTGGGGTCACGGAGAGCTGTGAATTTGAGGCGCAACTGTTACGCTAACACAATTTTAATCGGTCCCCATTGATTTAACCTTCGCCCGGGTAGGGGGTCTTTTTAGATCCCCCCACGGGATTTTCCAAAGTGATAAAAAACGGCGGCGCGCAGCACCGCCAAACTTGGTCTAGCTGTTCCTTCATCATTTTTACATCTTTCCTGAAAATTTTAGATCAAGGTCATATCAGGTCAAGTCACCAGGCCATGTGAAGTGACCTCACCTAAAAAAATGCTTAGGACCGCATAACTAAAAGAAGGGTTAATCGATCAAGTTGAAACTCATACCACATATTAGGCCCACCAGGAGCTACAACATTTGTTCCGGGATTTTTGATATTGGTGACATAAGGTCATTTGCAGAGCATGACCTCCCCATTGTCAATACATGGGGAAAATCACGAAATGAGCTTTTCTCAGTAAGTAAGGATGGCATCAACTTCAAACATCGGTTACGACTTGCTCTTAGCCCATTTCTGAAGTTGATGCCATACATTTAGACTTGTGACCTTTAAAAGGTCACCTTAGGTCAAATAAGCATTTTTCGGTGCTTTACTCTATAAATTTTGAATAAACTAAGATGTAACTTTTATTTTGTCACCAGAGTGTTTGTATAGTCACTGCAAGTCAACTGATATGCATCATGACTATACCAGGTCAAGTTGGGTCATACCGTTGACCTGGGTCAGGTCAAATCCTTAAATTTGACCTGGCATAGCAATATTATATATCGTTCGATTCGTATTGACGAGAGGATTTTAATGTTGCATCAACTATGGCTGTATCTTGTTTGGTTTGGAAGTTATTAGCGAAAAAGGAAACGCCCTTATGCATGGGTGGCTATGGACATTCCAAAGAATATTCCCAATATTCAGTGACCTGTAGCTCCCTAGGCTTTGACCTGACACGAAAATGAATGCCACTGTAATGAAAGAGAAACTCAAGAGCTTTAGAATGGTGTTGGAAAAATGTTTCTAGCTATCATAGTTTCTGATATATATGGGGTTTTCTTAGTACACCTCATATTAGCGATTTTGACCTATTTTGACCTCTGGTGACCTTGATATTGACCTGAAAATAAAAATGACTGAAGTATTTTCGATATGATTTTTGAAAAGCTTTCGATTGCCGTTTTGCGCTTTTTTCTAGCTCTCTTAGTTTTTGAGATCGTGGGGGTCTTTTTTAGCCCCCCCACCAGGGCGAAGGTGGCTCGTAGCCGCCACCGGGGCAAGAGTTAAGACAGTATATTTAGGGCGCCTTACATTTAACATACTTTCCGAGACCATAAAACATTTTGAATAATGTAAACATTGCCATAAAGGCAGTTTTTTTCTGGAGTACTTACCACTGGGGCCGGATTTTCGGTAATCCGGAGATGTTTTTTGGCGATTTTTAATCCTTTCTTGCGGTGCCGTGAAGAGCTGATGTCGTTTCTGACACCGAATCTGTGTAACGCTCTCTTTTGAACGATGACAATAAAAATCAGAGGTGGGGCGCCATGTAATTCTAGACAGACATTGGCAAGGAATTAGCAAGGAATTAATTATTAGATTGTTTAATAAACCGGCTTTCGCTGTTAATAGAAGTGCGATTATGCAGCCCTGCCGATGTTCAAAAGGGTATTCTCGCTGTTCAAAATTGGTCATGGTGACGTATGGGCTGGGTAACACCACTTAAAAGGGTTTGTGGCATATTCAGAGGCTTAAACTGAGATATCAAGGACCTTCCATTACAAACCGACCAGTCGACAACACCCTCATGTCGTGGATTTTCATTGATTTTTTTCACAGGACTATCGATGCTGTTGTCTACATTTGGAGAGTGGCGGAAAATTTTGATCCGGTAGGTTTACATACTAATTTTGAAGCCAGTTTTCGTCAAACAAAACTGAAAATGATAAATGAAGTTTATGTTTAACCATCACAAAAAATAATGCACTATGAATGGCTAAAAAGCTTTTAAGGTATATTATAAATCTATGGAATATGTTCAAACTTGATAAGAAATCAATGGGTCCATAGATGTTCGTTTTGTGATATCGTGTTACTTTCCATACCTATTTTGTTCTAGAAGATTCCTGAATAAGGACAATGGAGCAGCCCACTGCGCAGGTAGCGATTCCCTGCGTCCCGAACGTCCCCAAATCTACTCTCCGCAGGTCAACAAGCCACCCTGCGGCCGCCACCATCGCCATTACCAAACGTGGGCCGGCATGGAAGAGAAAGGACCTCAACCGGATCATAATAAAGGGACCTCACCGGAAAATAGCGACCACAGCCCCTCCTCCCACCATGCCTCACTAATGGCGCACTTCGCCCCAATACTCTTCTCGTGATTACTGATGGTGCTGATTATGACTCCGATGTTCGTGTTTTTTTTTTCTCCGAAAACTATAGCCTCATCAACTCAAAGTGGCAGGCTAATGTGGGAGTGCGATTTCCACATGTATATACATTATCATGGAGCTGTAAAACAATGTATCGTCCGAACAAATGAAAATTAACGACATCATTACTCGATAAATTTGCATGAATACAAGTCATCTGTTAAAAGTGTTTGCTCAGATATCTTTTTCTAAGCAAACCAACATATTACCACCGATGACTCGCCTTACACCAATCTCAGCGTAAACACCTTTCTAATTCCGTCCAATTTAACACTCATTTCTTTCCTCTGTCTTACTCCAACAAATAGCTCAGATTATTTTTAATGTAGCCCACCACCCATTTAACAGGTAGGCAGGAGTGCCCTTCCATACGCGTGCGACCCTTCTACTCAAGTTCCATTATAAACATATTTAGAAGTATTAGTTACTGTAACAGGGTCACACCTTTCCCCGCTCCTTTAACTTTTTGATCATGCTACTGCCAACTGCTTAGGGTTGGTAAATGTTCCTCGTGGTGCCCCGAAAAAAATTGATGGCTAGTAGCCTTCGAGGGAACCACAGGGGTCAGGGTAAAGGTATTAGTGGTTTATTGTCATGGGTACAAAAGGTAATGGACACGGTGAGACATGAGAGCGAAGTTCAAAGAAAGAGGAAACGAAGAATGAACATAGAATCAGTAGTTCACCAAAAATCTGTGATGGCACATGTTTCATGCTAGCTAGTTCTCTTGCTGTCCTCTGTATTTATCCATGAAATAATTTCTTACATGGCCATAAACTGATTTTTTAGCGGAACTTCATCAATATTACGAAAAATTGAACATACAATTTAATTCCATGCTTTAGGAGTTGAACATGATAAATACAATCTCCTGTAGTTTGTAGCTGTACATTAGGCCATGTCGTGATCACCACTTTTTCACAGGATCTTCGATTACCGGGTGTTTTCTAATGTATTGATGGCTGCTGATCACGTTTTCTGGTCGAAAATTTCGAATTCGAAAAATTTTTGCCCGCGCAAGCCGTTTGAATTTCTTCCGGTTTGCCAAAATTTCAATGTTTTCATATCTCACGGACAATAACAGGCAACTGATGTATTGAAAAGGCCCCAGAACTTTAAAACCATTGAATTTGAAAAATTTGAAACCTTTTTTGACTCCTTGAAATATATACTTACCCGAAAAAGTCCTTGGAAAGACGGGGATGTTTGAGCTTAAAAAGATGATAATAGATGGCGCGCATGACGCAGCCGTGAACCATTGTCCCGCTACGTCGCTAATGTCAAGAAGCTATTAGCCAAAGGAGCTGGATATAGGATTTGAGCCTATTTTGAATTCGATGAATAAACATTTACCTTCAATAGATGATCTATAGTTCTCTCGCTTGCAGTTTTAAAAATTATTGGTTGCGAGTTCAAGGAGGGAGGAGGTGATCCTCTCTAGGCTCCGCATTGGCCACACCCACGCAACACATTCATTTTTACTTTGTAGAGATGTCCCGCCGGAGTGTGCTCGGCTGTGGGGACAGCCTGTCTGTGCGCCATGTTCTCGTGGATTGTCGAGATTTTGAGGTTGAGAGACAGCGATACCTTCACGGGTCGCCTTCACTGGATTCGCTGCTTGGAGAGCATCCAACCGTGGACTTCACGGCTATTGCCGCTTTTTTAAAGAGGGTCTCATTTAATGTCATTTACTCACCATCCTAGGACGTAATCACCTGTGTTTTCACTCTTTGACTTGAAGTGGGTGTATTTACATTTTAATTAAGCCCTGAGATGTTGAAACTCTTTTATATATATATATATATATATATATATATATATATATATATCTTGTCTAGCGTTATGGGTACATACCCTTTTGTTCCCTATGTTACCTTGTACCCTTTGGGTATGGTACTGACCTTTGTGCCCTAAAACATCAATGATGATGATGAATATTATTGGTAATGGTTGCTTTCAAAGCAGGTCCAATTAAGATCAGCCAGCCATATATAGATTAGGTATCTATGCATATGGTCACTGCGGAACAATTTCAAGTAGTAAAATCTATGCAAGAGCCAGTCGATTATATTTAGATTAGTCTTGCTATCACTAGCAGCAAGAATACCGCATTTCGGGAAAAATGAAGCTACACCACACCTAGCGCCGCCGTCAAGCCGCTTAACATGCTTAACATGCATGCTGCCGCTTAACCAGCTCCCGCTTGGGGCTGACGTTGTCGGTAAAATTATGATGCTGCGGCTTGAAGCGATGGAGGCCGGGAAATTGGACGAATTTCACGTTTCAATAGCTTGAAAATTCGAACCGACCGCTGATGAAGTTACCGAGACTTACAGAACAGCATCTGTGCCAGCAAGAAACAAGTACAAAGTTCGCTGTGAAATAAGGGAGCATTGTAACCTGAAGGAAGCGATCAGAAGGCGCCTACAAAACATGAAGATATTGTAAGCATGGACAAATCATGACAACATTGTTTGACATATAAAGCAGAGCTTTACCATCAAAGGCATCGGCAAACAGAGCATTTCTGGAAGACGGAGACGGTTGTTTTGTGGCTTGATGCGTGGCGGACCATTGGGCGGGGCGGGGCCATGCTGCGCCGCCATGCCTGATGGCGCCGTCGTTTGGCACATTATCCCCTAAACGACTTCCGTATAACATTTAGAAATAAGTTTTCTTTCCGAGATTGATTTATACCTGCCAGAGCCTGTTCGCGTGCGGCGTCTGTCAACAGCAGCTGGTGTGATGCTACAAATAGGAAGCTTGCTGCTGCATATACCACCAGCGGTCGCTGTCAGTGGTGTCGTTGCGTTCTGACACGCAGCTTCGGCTCCGTCAGAACGCAACATCCGGAGAACTCCTGGTAGCCACAACGACAGCAGGAGTGGCCTGCCTCAGCTGCTGCCGTCTCCAATGGTCTGTCACGACTGTATCCAAGCCACCAATATACAACCTCTGTGCTCCTCGCTGGTCTTCCAGAAATGTTCCGTTTGCCGATACCTTTGATGGTAGAGCTCTGTTTGATATGTCAAACAATACTGTCATGCTTTGTCCATGCTTACAATATCTTCATGTTTTGTAGCCGCCTTCTGATCGCTTCCTTCAAATTATAATGCTTCCTTATTTCACAGCGAACTTTGTACCTGTTTCTTGCTGGCACAGATGCTCTTCTGTAAATCTCGGTAACTTCATCAGCGGTCGGTTCGAATATTGAAGCTATTGAAACATGAAATTCGTCCACTTCCCTGGCCTCCATCTCTTCAAGCCGCAGCATCATAATTCAACCGACAACGGCATGTATTGACGGCAAGCTGGGTGTCGTGTAGCTTCATTTTTTCCCGAAATACGGTATTCTCCTTGCTGGAAGACCAATCTAAATATAATCGACTGGCTCTTGCATAGATTTTACTACTTGAAATTGTTCCGCAGTGACCACATGCTTAGATTCCTAATCTATATATGGCTGCCTGAGCTTAATTGGACCTGCTTTGAAAGCAGCCATTACCAATAATATTTAAACTGCAAGCGAGAGAAATATAGATCATCTATTGAAGGTAAATGTTCATTCATCGAATTCAAAATAGGCTCAAATCCTATATCCAGCTCCTTTGGCTAATAGCTTCTTGTCATAAGCGGCGTAGCGGGACAGTGTTTGACGGCTGCCTCATGCGCGCCATCTATTATCATCTTTTAAGCTCAAACATCCCTGTCTTTCCAAGGTACTTTTTCGGGCAAATATATATTTCAAGGAGTCAAAAAGGGTTTCAAATTGTTCAGATTCAATGGTTTTAAAGTTCTGGAGCCTTTCCAATACATTAGTTGCATTTTATTGTCCGTGAGATATGAAAACATCGAAAGTTTGGCAAACCGGAAGAATTTCAAACGGTTTGCGCGGGCAAATCTTTTTCAAATTCGACATTTTCGACCAAAAAATCGTGATCAGCGGCCATCAATACATTATAAAACACCCAGTAATCAAAGATCCTGTGAAAAAGTGGTGATCACATGGCCTACTGTACATGGAACATGGAATGGATCCAGAGCCGGGCGGGTTTGTTAGGACAATGCCGATGAAACAAATATGGGATAGTTTCTGGCTTCAACTGGTTCAAGATTTTAGACAAGATGAATTCATCGGCTAATTAATTATTGCTGCGAAATATTAACAGCATTTTCCAAAATAAATGATTATAAGAGCGTATATCAATAAACGCAACATTACAATATTTTTTATTTAAAACCAAAGAATATATGGTTGTGAGTTAAAGAGTGGCCAAGGATATGATTTATATGTCTACGGGTACAAGGGCACACCCAAGGAAAAGCCAAATTGATGTTAAAATACCGTTTCAGCTCTCTTGTTTTAAGCGGCTGAAATCTAAATCCCCCAAACGTCATCACCGCAGACACTGGGACATCTCCAGTGTCAATGATAGTGCGAGAGTATGTCGAATCGTACAAACTTCCGAGCGTGATGCAACATTTACGCGCGCGGAAGTGCGGAACCGCTCTCCCACTCCGGAAGAAAATATCGCGCCGTGCCGGCACGCAGAATCGCCCAGTCTAACTTCCCAGCAAACTGCCATGGTGGGAAGAACTATACGTCCCGCCGCAGAGGCCGTGTGCAGGAGCGGTGGCGAGGGGCCTGTCCCGCACGGCCGGTAGTGGTGCCGACCGCGAAACTGTCGGAGCGTCTTCGGGTAGAGAGAGGGCAGCGATGGCGGCGACGGTGTCGCCAGCAGCCACTGCACCACGGAGCACAGTGGCGACGATACAAACAGGGGTCGACAAGGGGTGAAACACTCCCACCGGAAAAGCTGAGCTCCTCGTCAACGCCAGAATGACATTGAAATTTTTAGGAGTTTGTAAGAGCATGAATGAATACAATTAACTTGATTCCGGTTTAACAATGTCTAAAATTAATAAAGATAATAATAATTAATAGTAATAATAAGAATAATAATAAATAACAATGACCAAAATAAGTATACCTATAGACCGTTCTGAAATGCTTGCTCAACTGCCCATTACTCTGAGAACGAGATGCGATCCCAAAAAGCGTCATGGATATGGGCTAGGTCTGTCTGTGGAATCAAGCTAGATAAATTTAGTCAGTAGAATCCCGGGAGACAGTGCGCCTGGCATCAACAAATGGCCGACCGCAGCCCGGTTTTATAAACGGAATGGCTTACGGAAGTAGCGTAGAGTAGCGTTGCTAACTTATATCACTTTTACGTCTGCGCAGCGTTCATTCGTTACAGCTTTGATGAGCTGCACCCCAAGAGTGTAATCTTGCATCTGTAGTCATATTGTTTAGTATTAAAAACTACGTGTGGTGCGATTTCTGTAACATGAAATGAAAAATTGTCTCTCAGACGTAGCAAGGGAGCAAATGCCATGGTGGTGGGCCTACAGTGAGTGGAGGCATGGGGAGGGGGTACTTAATCTTCAAATCGACGATAAAATTTTCTGTTTAATAAACGGAACGGGCGAAGTCTCCAACCAAACGTCCAACCACCCCTCCGGGGACACTGTTCTTCTTCTAACGTCCAAACATTGAAGCACGGCTCCAGTGCGTGAGCATTTCTCTGTGTCTGTACCGGGCACGAGCGATCAGACATTGCAAAGTAGGCCACGTTCAAGTTGTTTGGCAACATTGCGTCATCACAGCTGGACGGGTTACAATGCAGCGCATTGGAGAAATGACACCTTTTTGAAGCTTTAAAAACACCTATTTAACAGCTGAATCGACAAAAGTTAGGTATTGTACAGAAAATGAAACATTTTCATCATTCAAATCGCCATTCGCTTTGAACGAACTCCAGTACGAAATACTCTATTTCTAAATTTTCACGAGTGTGTCCAAATGACAGCAGCTTCAGCACTAACAGCTATTGACAGTCGGGCCTCAGCAGACTAGGCTGTCGATATTTTTATTAGCCGTGCTGCGATGGCAATTCCCGAAAACACAAAATACCGAACTTGGATCGCTTTAAACTTGGCAGTTCGACCGATGGTTGTAAATCTGTTTTTCTTAGCCTTTTTCAAATGCAGGGATTTTAACGAGTTTGCTTGTTTTTATCTTAGCGTTTATCTTATTGAACTGCTCTTAATCTATGTCGGCGTGCATGGTCCCAAATTTCCATGAGTTTCCGTAACATTAAAGCTTCAAGTGTTTGAACCCCATGGTAGCACACGGCTCCATCCAGCTCAACGCTATTTTTGGGTTTTTAATCAATCATGAAATTATCAGCACGTGAGTGCTGATAATTTGAATTTATAAGATGGAAGGTATCTGGAATTGCAACCGGGAAGCGATTATTGGCTTCTATTTCGTATCTTAAAGCCGATTGTGAGTCGTCGCAAGATGATCAAAATCATAGTCAATCCCTGGATAGATGCGTCTGAGACTGTGTTCATCAAGTAAATGCATGTCCTTCGAACAACTTCTGCTTTTAAGTTTTATTTTCTCAGCAGATGCATGCACAATACGCGGCTCGGTGCTTGGTTCAGGGTTACTGTTTTAAGGGCGAGGGTTCATTTCGATTTATGCTAGTGCTGCCAATATACGCCGAAACTTTCTATATATTCTAGTCAGCACTCCCAAACCTTGGTCCACTCTCCTACAAATTGGTAGGAAAAGCTGACGACGTTATCACGGGAACACAAGATTTGGTAGTAAACTTGGTAGTAACCGTAAGTACCCTGCCACAAACCAGCGCAGGCACGAGACTAGGTCCCTTATCTGGTCACGTATCCCGGCGCTAGGCCCGGCCGGGCTCTGTCGGGACCACTGGATATCATACGACGCTACTTAATGTACGCACTGCACCCACATCTAGCTATTATCTTAACTTTACTGCATGTGACGAGATTCAAATACTGCGAAGAAAGTTGGTCCAAAAGGAAAGAAAAATCACTCATTAAGTGAGGCATTTATTCAACGATTTCAAACGAAATGTTCCGATATGGGTGAACATATCCACCACTAACATCAGTGAGTTATGCTGAAGATAAAGTTTTTTTATTTCAAGCCTTCAAAATTTCGTTTTGTTCCGGGACCAGCGTTTGACTTGCTGGGGCCAAAAAGTAGGATATTTACGGGGCGATCAACCGTTCTTCATTACACTAGCATAAATCATTCACTGGTCACACCCGTCTTGCAAGAAATTTTAGATGTGACGCCAGCAAACACAAAAAATCTCATATGGTACGAGAAACCTTGCAACAAGACAGGCCAAAATAGCTTTCAGACCCCGTTCAAATGTAAGAAGGCTCCTGCAAAAATAAAATGCAGAACTGGTGGGAGCTATGAGAAGCATGGTGGAACTTTGACGAACCTCTAGGTAGGCAATACAACATATGCAAGACAATCAGGATATCCAAGGAAGCTTAACACTGAACTGTTCAGGTGATTGCAAGAATCAGCATACGACGTCACGAAAAGCCCCGAGCGCAAACGCAGATAGTCTTTCGATCTATCCAGCAAGAGACAATTATCTTCCTTTGGTACCGTCTCAAGGACCAAGCTCATACGAGGACTCTTGGGCCCCTACTGTGCTCAAAGTATCAATCAGCAAAGACCAGAGCCGTTGGTCGGTCAGTTTGTAGGGAAGTTATGGACGGCGTTTTGCTGGGTCTCAAGAACTGCATATGGTCAGGATGAAGTCATCAAAAACATATGTTCAAGAATAGAAAATCTCAACGATTAGAAACATTTCAATGTGACATATTTAACGTTATAAACTATGACCGAAGCTGCATTGAATTCTGATGTAAAAGTTCGAAATTTAGTGCAATAAATGGTAACATAACTCAAATGAATCACCAAATAAACCCCACCATACCATCGGTAAAACATGGGAACATTGTAGTTTACAGAAACAGCCTCCAACGAAAACAGGCAGCACCAGAACACGAGCAATCTAGGGACGACGAGCACCTCGCTTACCTGATCGTATCCCTCCAGCTCAGTCAGCTGTTTGTACTCGAAGACATTTCCGTCAAGCGCCAGCAGCGACACCTGTGAATCGGTCAGCAGCCGCACGGGAATGTCGTCCAGAGACAGGCAGTTCGACTCTAGCCGTAAGGTTCGAAGTCGCGGGCACTTGGCGATCTCCTCCGATACGTAGTTGATCTGCAACAGCACGTTTGCGATGGATACCACGATGTACGTAAACACAAATGTGGCAGCATCTGCGAACACAAGTACAGTTGCAACTGATATTCTCTACGATTGACGCCTGTCCCAAGGGTACTAACTCCAAAGAGACAATGCATCTCAGAAATACAATTCAGATCATCACTATTAATCCAGTAATGGCATCCTTTCCCACTCTTCCTGGTGCATTCCAAGTTCATCATTCGGGCACAATAGCCAGCGACCCAAAAGAAACTCACCTGGTTTTCGTTGAGGTTGATCTCTGAGCAGGGCAGCTGCCCGACGTCCGGGGGCAACGACGTGATGTGGTTGCTGGAGAGATCCAGCACGTCCAGCTGCTGTAGACTCAGCAGGCAGCCGGGTAGCTCCGTCAGCTGATTATGGCTAAAAAACGGCAGCCGCCGTCAAGCAGAGCCATCTAGCGTCGCACGGAAGAGACGATGGTGTTTCGTGCGACAACCAGGGTTCCGTAGCGACATTAACCGTGATATCCAAAAATCGGCAATCTAAGGTCGGAACGCAACACTGGGGAAGCATTCCTGTAGTAGAAAACTTACCGAAAAGCACACCTCTCGGCTATAATATCACGGTATATGTCTACGGGAAATATCTTGCAATTGCCAATTTCTTTCACACACCACCCATAAAATAATCAGCAGGCGAAAAACTCAACAATAGCGACATCAGGAAGAACGCGAATACACAATAATGAAGTGGCATTAAATCATTTATGTTTCTAGAGGTCTATGCATTATATTCAAGCAGAACTCCATAGATCATATCACAATAGCACGGAAGGATGCAAAAAGGTTAAAACGAGCAATTTTGACAGTTCAAAACCATTTGCAAGTTTAAGCGTCATCTTCCCCGACTATTCAAGCACAAGGCTCGATGGAAGTACCCACCCGAGGTTGACAGTTTTCAGATGTTTCAAACCGCCCAGTGTGGCCGGCAGTGCTCTGATGCGGTTGTAGGACATCAGCAGGGTGTCCAGCTTGGTCAGGGCCCCCACCGTCTCCGGCAGACTCTCTGCCGAGGAGAGTGGTGACCAGCTGCACAACTGGATCAAAGGAGGCATAGCTGTACTGTAGCTGACACAATACCGGACCATCAGCTTACAATAATAGCCTGATTCAGCAGTAGTCTTCATATGTTTGTTTCCCAATAAACAAGGCGATTTAGGATAATGACACTCGACAAGCTTAATAAACATCTGCCGGACATCTGTTGGTGGACACTACATAAAAATGATAACAGGCAGTATAAAGGTGAACAAGAACGTACCGGCTCTAAGACGGCCAATCAGTCCCCACCTCCGCACAAATATTCTGACCTCCACAGCAGTGTGGTTCTTGCTTGTGTGACACTTGTTTGAGTCTTGTATCGAACAAAGATGACTTAAGTGGTTTACTGAGGTTCAATACTGGTTTCTGAGGTTACAATATGATTAATTCAGCCTTATTTCAGATCATGTAATTATTAAATCATTCGCATTATCTCTCTCCTTACCAAAAGCGTCATTTCATTCAAAATACTTGCTGAAAATTTTTAAACACATTCAGAGAAAAGATAATTGAAAAAATCCAACATGATGTAGCAGCCACCATAATAATGCGGACCCTACACGTTGAAACCTTTATGCCGCGCTGAGCAGGGGCAAAACCATACCAACACAAACGAGAGATACACAATGCTGATGAACACTTACCCAACCTATTATTTGAACAGTTGAAGTGTTTCAAGTTCGGAAACGCTTGCATGTTGTTCGGAAGAACAGTAACCTTATTTTCTGAGAGGTCCAAGGTTCGAAGGTTCTTCGCAACTTTCACTAGTTCTGATGGTACCTGAAACATGCACAACCTCTGTTAGGATCGTCAAATACGGGTAACAGAATAAATAGAGTATCATTTCCAGATGGAGCCACAAAATCAGTCCCCGTTCAAGCACAGCAACATGATACGCTGACGTCAGGGTTTCAAAGCCGGAGGCGTTTTACGGTTTGACCCTATGAGAAGGTAGTTAGGCATTTTTGGGCGGGCATTGAAATAAAACTACCACATCGATTTCGTTAAAAGTGACTTTGTTGGAAACCTCTTGATACTTACTTCTTACTTATGGCTTTTATTAGGCGTTCTTTGACCTTGCCGCCTCTAAAGGAGTGTGTGGGGAATTTTAGAATTTTGTGTGAGGGCAAGCTACGTTGTCTGTTAAGCAATGGGGTTTTTCAGTAATGGGTTGCGATGTTTTGGCTTACAAATGGACGGTGTGGAATGGCATGCCATGCCGGAGGTCTTTTAATAAGTTTAGACCCGCGAGTGCGAAGGTTATTTCTGTGGTTGAAGACCTTAAATTTGAATTTGAAATTTAGAATTTGGATTTTTGTGTGTATTGATGTCCGCTTGTATACGTTACTCAAAACCTCCGTTAACTCAATAATTTCGTATTTTAGAAAGTGCGCTAAACACCTGGCCGGGTGCGCGATTTTACCCTGCAACCCGGAGGTGAAGTTGCAGCTCCCCTCCGGCTGGGCAGCCGCCGCGCAGAGAAAATAAGTGTGAGAGGATAGTTAGATTGTTAGTAAGAGTATAGGTGTGGTTAGTATAGACCCGCAGTGAAGGTATCACTGTGGTGAAGAAATCTAACCTTCTAACCTAACCTGATTTAAGTTGCCTACATAACCTATCCTTAGCCTACATGAACCATTTAAGGTTAAAACTATTGTTAAATTTCGGTGGATCATCTATGATTGGAAAATGGCAGTCCTACTTTGGGTGCCTGCCCTCCATCATATATACTGGGAGGGGTATTTATAGAAACTTTTCTCCGAGTCCTTTAGATTACCTCTTGATATTATATATATATATATATATATATATATATATATATATATATATATATATATATATATATATATATATATTCTGTACTGGCTTCATACCATACAAAAAAACTTTAAAAACCTACAGAACTTGAACCAACCGAGTGTTCTGGGGCCTTGCAAAAACGATGTTTGGTAGCATTTATCACACAACATTATTGAGCAATGGTAACTAAGAAGAAAGTTCTGTCCACCATCGGCTCACAGTCATGTCCGAGCTTTAAAAATGAAGCACAACGAATCAAAGCAATATGACTAGAATCACAATCATGTTCGTCTGATGATGGCCTAGGTTAGCCCATTAAGCATGCAACAGGATAAAAGATAGTGGAAAAAGCACACCTGCAAAAACATGAAAACTAATGGTTAGCTTACATTGGATTATATAAAGACGGATTATGTATAAAATCGATCATATTATACAAGAAAATACCGTTAATACACAATAGAATAATTCAATGCAAGACAACAATAAAATCGATAATTTCTATGGGAACATACCTCACTCAGCCCCCTTTTTGGAAGTGAGCACACTCCTGTCTTTTGGGCATTTTCTAGATGATGCTTCAGGCTGTTAGCATTGCCCATCTTTTATAGCAGTGCTTTTGCCTGAAAAAACGACGTGTTATACATTTAAAAGAGAACACAGAAGTATAAATCAATAGAAATTAAAGTAGGTATAAATTATAAGCATAAGCCGGGCAGCAGCCAGGCAGGCTTAGTCCCACTGAAAGGGTTACCTTAGCTTTGCGATAGCATGAGCCAAATGTATTTACAAGCTCTAATGCCATGAGGTTTTGCAAGTTTCTTGCCACCGGTCAGATGCCATGTCTTTTATCTTTGCATCCATTTCATGGCATCGTAGAAAAACATTCCTTTAAAACAAAAGAAAAATCACCAAATCAGGCTGGATTTCAGCTGAAATTCGGCCGGATTTCGGTGAAATGATTTACATCGTACTGAGTGGGGCCCGAATGCAGGAACATCACATGACGGTTTGACAGCGCTGCGTCGGAGGAAGTTCTGCCGCCTTCGATCCAGCCGAAGATGGAATCGATCGCAACTGGACCTGAATTTCCCACTTTGACGGCTGGCTTGATCACCTCTTGGTAGAAGTCCATGCCGATCAAAATAGAATCCGTCCGTGGATCCATGACTAGGGTCATCTGCGAGCTTCAGCCCCTGAAGGTGTTCGAATTTATCGGCGTCGATCGGTACAGTGTTGACCTGACCACAAATGCGGTCAATTTCCGTCACAGCCAGAGAAACAGTTGAACTGGGATCATGTGCGCTGCGCAGTGTGACTGACACGTTCTTCATTGGTCTACGTGGCATAGCTGCTCCTCGGAACATTGTGATGCTCCTGCCTTCAGATCCGAGTTCTTTGCAACGCAAATCCTTCGACAGTTACTGTTGAGTCGTTACGAAGGACTGGTTTGCACCTGAGTCCAATAAATGCGTACTCTGCGCTCGCCACCGGGCCCTATGACTACCGCCTTGAACAGCACGGTTCCCCTCTGTTGCACATGGGACTGAGCAGCCATTATTGGAACTGGTTTCCCTCTGATACAAAGAACGGTGTGATTATGCTTTCCGCATTGTGGGCAAGTCCTGCCGATTCAGCGCTGGCTTGCAATATGTCCATTACCAAGGCAAAGGAAACAAGCTCCTGCACCCAGGAGCCGGTTGCGACGTTCCTCCACACTCAGCTGCTTGACTTGTTTTCAGGATGTTGTTTCATGATCCACGCCGCCGCAGAAGGCACATTTGGCCTGCCCTCTATTAGAAGACACCTCCAGGGCTGCTGCCGACGCGGTAACCAGTGGCATTCCGTGTGGCGGCTGTGTCCTCCAGCTCCGTGTACTCCTCTCCGTCAGTGGGTTCTTGCGGCTCAGGTCATGCGACGGCTGTTCACGCGCTGACAGGTATCGTCCAACTGATTCGACTACGACATTCAGGGCTTTAGGATCCTTCTCCTTGATATACACTTTAAGCTCCTTTGAACGCAGTGACAGAAGCTGTTCAGACAGAATGAACTGTTTCAGACCGTCCACTGTCGCCGAGAATTCACTCAGCTCCATCCACTTGTTCAAATAAGAGCGGAGTCTTGTCATGAGCTGTCAGGAGGTTTCATCCTTTTTGGGTGTGATTCGCGTAGTTTTTTTCAATAGCCTGATGATGTACATCGGAAGCATTTTGGTAACGCATCTCCGACAGTTTCAAAGTCCTCTGTTTCGTCCGTGCTTAACCTGCGGTACACATCAAGTGCCCTACCTGCAGGAGAATGCTCAGTGGCACAGCCATGTCTCCTATGTCACAGCTGCTGGACTGTGTGAATCTCTCAGAACGGGTTAAACAGATGTTTATATCATCTCCATCAGAAAATGGTGCCAGTTTCAGGATTTTGCTTGTCCGTGAACTTGAAGCCATTTACGTCTATTCGCAACATGACACACAGGACACAATTACAGAAGGCAGACGCAAAAGCACTGAAGGTACACGCAAGTCAGCCAGCAGGGCCACATGGGGAAGGCTCAAATGGGGAGGGAACTGTTAAGTATTATCCAAGGCGCTTCCCAGTTCCCACGTCTCGGTAAATAACTGCGCTGGGGCTCACCACGAGCGGGGCTAGCAATACCCGGGTACGGGACACCTCCGCCACCGGCGAGGAGGGGGGAGCCCGGCGGTACAGGATCCCCTAAGCGCAGCGCAGGCCACACAAACAAGGCAAAAACAAAAGAAACAATCGTACGGCGATCATTAGCCGAGGCGAGCGGATCCACGAGACGACGGTATGGTGCGACGGCCACTCAACCGCGTAGCGTGTGAGCATTGTCAATTCACCACTGGGTGGATCTCACATTGTTAACGGCGGGACGCTGTATTTCGCAATGGCACACGAAAGCGCCAAGATGGCGTTGACTTCCTGCAGCCAACGTTTTTTCCGAAATAAGTCTAAGTTTCATTTAAATTTAGTGTTGCCTGCTTTTCTTTTTCTTCTCATTCTAGAGCATCTCTCTTTCAGTTCCTCCCTTTCCCAAGCTTTCTTTTATGTCCATTGTGTCTCTCTCCTTCTTTTCTTATCCATCCCCTGTTTCTCTTTCCTTCTTTTATTCTCTTTCAATATTGTTTTCTTGCCATTCTGTGGTGAATGATAAGGCCTCATTGTCTTGTAGACAGCACTTCTCTGCTATTTGTAAAAAGTCCTATAATGTCCTAATTGTGATGGCTATCATGCTGCATTTGTTCAGTCAGAATGTTTCTTCGCCTCTTAATTCTATAATGAAATCTGTTACAATCATCAATATTAAAACATCTAAACTTCTTCACTCATTATCATTTATTTAATCATATTTTGTGCTGTGAAATTTATCATCTTTTCCAAACGCTGAATTAACTAAGGCTTCTTCTACAACACTATGTAGCATGCAAGGCTCTCAAAGATGGAAATATGCTGGTTCAAGATTCCCAGTTTAGAGATGACATATTGATATGCATCATAAAAACATCAACATACAATAAAATCACTTTATTTTCTTATTTTTCATGAAAGGTTAGAATTTAAACATAATGTTTTGGACTTAGTTTACTGGGAAAAGAAGGATCTATATTTTTAACACGCGCACTGGAGGGGGCCTCGGAGGCCCCCAACCTGTTTTTCCGAGGTGGCCGGAGAACCGCTTGTAGCTGAAACACGACATGTGGCCACATTTAACAGAACTTAATAGCGCGTCGATTGGTGAAGACTTTTTGAAAATCGGCCAAAAATTTTTTGACTTATAGGCTTTCAAAGTCAGACCTGCATTCTGAGATCGCCGTAAACGCGCGGTCGGACCAGTTAGCTTGCATTGAAGACCGAGTGGTGACGTCATAACGTCATATAAGCGGGAATATATTTCAAGGTCACTTCACATGAAAGTCAAGGTCAAAGGTCACAGGTCAAGGTCATATCTGCACTTTCAAGGTCACTGACCATAGTGCGTCCGGCCAAATGGCGTTACCCGGTCTGACATATATTATGCTACGACGTCATCGGTAGGGTACCCCAATACAAAGGTCAAGGTCAAAGGTCATTGGGAAAGGTCAATCCTCATTTCCCGCCAAACAGTGGCTACAGTGTTAGTCAAAGTGTAAATAATAAGTAGTATACCATATGGTGACCTTAAAGGTCAATGACCTTGAATGACCTTGACCCAAAAGTTGTGGGCAAGCCTCTTTGAGATCTCTTTTCTATGAACATTCTCCTCCTTTAGCTTTGTCACACCATTTTCCCGCATAATCACAGCATTTACCAATCGATCCCCAGCATGGCCCACATTTGACATTTACAACCTTGTTTGACCTTAAAGATATTGACCTAGGTCAATGAAAATTGGTCATCATGTAGATCACCATAGCCCCCACCCACCTAACAAGTGGTGTTTTCTAACCCTCTTAGTTTCCGAGATCTTAGGGGGCCTGCCAGGCCCCCTCCGGTGCGCGTTAGTGCCAGACCCCTCCAGTGTGGGTGTTAATTGAATCTCATACTCCACAAATTTGAGCTTACTTGGAACCAAACATATATATTTCACTGTAGTTTTTTTCCACGGATTCCACGGGGAGTATATTTTTCATCTGGAAAAACAATGCCAACATGGCAAGTGTGAAGCATGAAGTTGCATCAACCATCTGACTCTCACAAGTCATTCCTTCCAATGAAGGCGATGTCAGGTGTCGCCAAGCATGCTCCCCGCTCTACAAATTCACTCTAGTACAGCACAGTAAAAGGCAGCACAATTACTTCCTGCCACCTTAATGTCGCGCAGTGAAAAATTGCATTACAATATGCCTTTTCGGTAGGATTTTGTGAACTGGAGACGAAAAGAAAAAAAATGACAAGGGGCGAACAATATAGACTCAAGATACTTTTTTTCCTATCCAAGCCCCAATATTTACACTGAACTTCACTAATTCTGTTTGAAGTTGAGAGTTGAAGCACCAAAATCTTGCTTACAAGCTAAAAAGGAGTCTGGGAAAAAGGAGGTCGATCCATTTGGGGGGGCAAAAACATAGTTTTGCCCCAAGCTTTTCCGTTTGGGGGGGCAATTGCCTTTTTGCCCCCCTGGATCCGCCACTGCCATGCTCACAGCAATTGACACAGAGTGAAATCAGCAAAACCAGAGCTGGCTGAATTACAACAGCTCACAAAACAACAAGTAAGCAGGGCGAGTAACGGGCAGAACCCAGTCTGCAAAGTATGGCAGCAGGCCAGACGAGTCGCACCAGCCATCTAAAATTCTCGCACCACCAGCCTCCAAAAATTCGCACCGATCTGCCACATACCAGGGAAAAATGCACCCATTCCTACCCCTACAATGCCATACTACCTCAATCATTAGTCAGTTAGTTGAGGACTTTTTATAATGCCCCCTCCTGTGTCTTAATAGCCATTCAGTCATTATTTGTCTAGTTTAAGTGTCACTAACCTCGCAAATTCGCACCAGGTTGATAAAATTCGCACCACTTGGTCCTGTCTCCAAGGGCACTCGCACCGACGAGATCTCGTCGAAAATGTCATACTTTGCACACTGGGGCAAAACAAAATACATCAGCAGCAGTACATTCCAGCAAAGTTCGGTACATTCCAGAAATATTACATACCTTCCAGCAATATTCGAGGGTAAAATTGTCAGTATGTTTTTTCAGAGACCATAAAAAAGAGGGAAACAGGATAATAAGTAAAAGTAAAATAAATTCGGTATTATTACAGAATTAGGTGAGCAATTGCGTACCACCAAACGACAATTTAAGGACACAATATTACGTGCAGAGAACGAACTTAGTAACAATTTCTTCCGCAAGCAATTTTTCTCCCATTGAATTTCCCACTTATATTACCACGACACTAACGACACAGAAATGCAGAACCACACGAGACATCACCCACCTCACAGCAGTACAGCAACTCCAAGCAACTCTGCTGTTTATTTGAGATGCCAGATAACATGCCAGAATGCCAGAATAAGATATATAAAACACTCCAAAATAAAATAAAAACGTTGCGAAACGCACCGACGCTCGTCAGTTTGTGCAATGGCGGATGGATGTGACGGTTGCGAAATAACATACTAAAGGGCGATTTCTGATTTCTTTGGAAAAGAGGAGGCTTCGGTTATATTTTTGCGTAATCACGGTCCACGTAATCCACACTCAAACCAAAGAAACAAAGCAGGATGTACCCTCACCGAACCCATAGGCCATAGGCGGATCCAGGGGGCAAGGGGGGCACGTGCCCCCCCGATCGACCCTCGGCGCCCCCTGAAAGGTCGATGGCGCCCCCTGAAATGTCACTTCCCACCCCCTCAGGATGCGAAAGTCGGCGCCCACCGATAGGAATTGGCGCCCACCTGATAGCTTTTGCCGGTCATAAGTGGCGCCCCCCTGGTCCGGATGGCGCCCCCGGGAAGGTGCCCCCCGATCGGCAATCCTGGATCCGCCTATGCCATAGGCGGATCCAGGGGGGCAAAGGGGCACGTGCCCCCTCCCGATCGACCCTCGGCGCCCCCTGAAAGGTCGATGGCGCCCCCTGAAATTTCGCCTCCCACCCCCCGGATACGAAAGTCGGCGCCCACCGATAGGAGTTGGCGCCCACCTGATAGGTTTTTCCGGTCATAAGTGGCGCCCCCTGGTCCGGATGGCCCCCCGTGCCCCCTCCGATCGGCAATCCTGGATCCGCCTATGACCGAACCTGGGGTAAGGTGCTGAAACAATACGATCGCGAATCGAGACAGTGTGCGAGCGAAGCAGGTTAGGTTAGTTTAGGTTTGGTTAGGTTAGGCCTTGTTGGACGTTTCGGCCATTAGCGGATCCAGGGGGCAAAGGGGGCATGTGATGGGGCCCCCGATTGACCCTTGGCGCTTACTGAAATGGTCAAGGCTTACGCCCCCCTCTCCTGAAAGGTCGATGGCGCCCACTGAAATATCGCTTTTTACCCCCCCCAGGATGCGAAAATCGGCGCCCACCGATAGGATATTGCACCCGCCCGATAGGTTTTCCGGACAAAAGTGGAGCCCGCCTGGTCTAAATGGCGCCCTCTGGAATATGCCCTCCCCCCGATCGGAAATTCTGAATTCGCCTCGTAGGCGATGTCTACGGTGCCGGCTTCGTTTTGTTCATTCCGTTCTGTTTCGTTCCTTCTGTACGACAGTGTTAGAGCTTCTTTGAAGGGTTTGGGGTTAGTTTTACGCACTTATTCCTTCCTAGTGAACGCCCTAAACTGTTAAAATTATCATTTCAGGGAAGAGGCAGTTCTTTCCTGCCACTCCCCCTCGGGTGTCGCCTGTACGAGTAGGACGCATTTATATGAGGCGAACGCCTCTCCTGGGCATTGTGACCTATCGGGGGGGGTGGAGGGCGCCAAATATTATCCTATTAGGGTTTTGGGACGCTTTCAGTGACTTGACTATACCGGAGCCCCGATAATCGCACACTGGAAAGGAGCAGGGTGGGCAGCAAAGCTTCAGGTGGCGCCCAGGTTTGATGGGGAGAGAACCTGTATGCCTCAGCCCCCTCCCCTTCCACGGTCCACCTAAGGTTACTTTCACCATCTTGTTGCAGGCATATTCCATTAAGTTATCCACTCATAAGGTTACTAGCTCAGCTCCTGCAGAAAAGACGGCGACAAAAACAGCATAATACCGACGGTCAACAACCGTATATTTGAGATTGAACGTATTTTCCAGCTAAAACATGACAACACATCGGCCGTAAAACCAAGTGTCGAGGCGCGGTCTATCGAGAAATAACCAGGATCACATAAATGTCTTACCAAAGCGACGTAAGAAAATAGATAAATACGGGGCCGGCTGCCGCACTGCAACGATTACACACTCGCCCACGGGAAATACCCTCTATCTGGCAGCACTGAACTCGTCTCCATCCGTCTCACACACGCACACACACTAGCACACGCTGACGTAGCTGAGAGGGGACTAAAGTCTACGATCACAAGCCTTGCTGGTAGCCAGCTGCTCGAGGAGCTGGTGGACGACCCGCGCCAGAGCCAGGCGTCCTCCGGCAGCAGAGACCGGGCCTCCGCCGCCGCCGCCCGGGGTCGACTCCTCGGCGGCGCCGTCGGTGCTGACCGAAGCCGACACCTCCGGCGCCGGAGAGGTGGAGCCTGCCGGACCACGCTGGTCAAATACTGGCCCGCATGGGCATGGGGGAGAAGTTGTTTCCTCCTGCATTATCAGCATATCAGCATCACAGTCACATGCTGGGTCACTCGGTCACAAGACAGCCCCTGTATCAAGGAACTGTTAGTGCTCTTTTTTTCGCAGTTATTTCAGTTACTTCCGATCTCAAGATGATTTCCCCATATTTCCTCCACGAAAGAACTATAAGAACAAATCGATTTCCGAGCTGAAATAGCGCAAAGCAGCCTACTGGAGTTTCTAACCAATTCTAAGCACACTCCAGCAACAGTGTAGAGCACAAGCCTGGCAGCCTCGCTGTTGCGGCTCTCACCGGTCCGGTCCTGAGTAAGAGAGGCTGCCGCCGCTGCTGCCTCCGCCGGAGCCGAGCTCTCCGCCTCAGTCTGCCCCACGGAAGACGCCGGACCCTCTGCTGCCGCAGCAGCTCCCGTGGCAGCGGCGGCGGCAGCAGCAGCAGCCGAGGCGGCGGCGGCGGCGGCAGGCAGGTCCAGGGCCGGCGCCGCCTGCCGCAGCGCCGCCAGCAGGACAGCGGGCGGCGTGGCCGGCGGGGCGGCGTGGTAGAGCAGCGCCAGCGCGCGCAGGTCGGCCGCCAGTCGGGCGGCGGCGCCAGCCTCGTCGGCGGCGGCGGCCGGCGCCAGAGCCGCCAGCTCCGACACCACCTGCTCCTGCAGGGGCGCCAGCTGCGCAGCCACGGCTGCCGCCGCGCCCCTCTCACCCGCCACCTGCTCACGGAGCCGGCGTCAGCTGAGCTACCTCACAGAGCTGCTACCGCATAGTGTACACGAATACGTACTAGTCAACGAAATATATACCATTGATTTTGGTCATAACACCTGGAAAAGCTCGCACTGTGTGGAAAAGCTCTCTCTCTCTCTCTCTCTCTCTCTCTCTCTCTCTCTCTCTCTCTCTCTCTCTCTCTCTCTCTCTCTCTCTCTCTCTCTCTCTCTCTCTCTCTCTCTCTCTCTCTCTCTCTCTCTCTCTCTCTCTCTCTCTCTCTCTCTCTCTCTCTCTCTCTCTCTCTCTCTCTCTCTCTCTCTCTCTCTCTCTCTCTCTCTCTCTCTCTCTCTCTCTCTCTCTCTCTCTCTCTCTCTCTCTCTCTCTCTCTCTCTCTCTCTCTCTCTCTCTCTCTCTCTCTCTCTCTCTCTCTCTCTCTCTCTCTCTCTCTCTCTCTCTCTCTCTCTCTCTCTCTCTCTCTCTCTCTCTCTCTCTCTCTCTCTCTCTCTCTCTCTCTCTCTCTCTCTCTCTCTCTCTCTCTCTCTCTCTCTCTCTCTCTCTCTCTCTCTCTCTCTCTCTCTCTCTCTCTCTCTCTCTCTCTCTCTCTCTCTCTCTCTCTCTCTCTCTCTCTCTCTCTCTCTCTCTCTGCACGCCACCCTCACACCAACTGTTCTCACGTGATTCACCTTGGGCAGGAAGAGCGTGAAGAACTTGTAGATCACACTGTTAGCTAGAGATGGCCGCGCAGTGGTCAGCACGCGCTCCATGTACTCGGGAAGGTAGCTGCAGCCTAAAAGTCTGCCGATGTGCTTCTCCATCGCCTGGTCACGCGAGGGAGACCCAGTCACACACGACGCAAGAGCAGGAAGGCGTTGTGAGGAGATACCAGGGCCAAAAGTGCTAGCGTGGGGAACCTAACATCAAATACAAAAGAACACGATAGGGAGCACAGAATCGAATGTTAATTCTTCCACACCAACCAACCAACCAAGTACTGTTTACAACTTCCCGCAACTGACCGATGAGGATCGCGCTTTGACCGATGCCCCTATAACAAACATTGAGTGTAAAGCAGCGCTTGATGTTATGGCAAATAATAAGTCTCCCTCAGTTTCAGGATTCTCAAAGGAATTTTTTCAGTTCTTCTGGCTTGACTTGGAAACTATTTTAATGAACTATATTAATCAAGCAAAGTCACAGGGTCATTTTTTCGTCACGCAGAGAAGGGCTGTCATTACCATGATACCAAAAAAGGGAGACCAAAAAAGTTGAAGAACAAAAGAGCGATTTGCTTGTTGGATATTGTGTATAAAATCGTGGCTAAAGTGTTAGCCAACAGAATCATGCGGGTAATACCAAAACTAGTTGCACCGGACCAAACAGGCTCAATTCGTGGCAGGAATATAGGATTTAACTTAAGAATGATAGATGACGTTATAAAATATTCTAACAAAGATAATTTGAATGGCATATTAATTGCTCTGGATTTTCAAAACGCGTTCAACACGGTTGAGCATGGTTTCATCTACGATACCTTAAGAACATTTGGCTTTGGTTCGCTTTTCATCCAGTGGATTCAGCTTTTGCATAAAGACACTGAACTTGCAATCATTAACAACGGCTATACATCACATTGATTCAATCCTTCGCGAGGATTACAGCAAGGGTGCCCATCATCTAGTTTATTATTTTGTCTGGTGGTAGAAATATTAGCAATCAAAATTCGAGCATCCGAAAACGTTAAAGGGATAAAAGTGTCACAAGTAGAGTCAAAAATCTCTCAATACATCGATGATACGACACTTTTTGTCGACAACGCAGATTCAGCCGAAAACGCACTTGAGATCATAAACAACTTTGGAAAAATTTCAGGTCTTCAGCTAAACCTAGAAAAATCTCAGTTCATGTGGCTCGGTGCTAGCAAGTGTTCTTGTCACGAAATTTGCGGTGCAACGCCCTCAAAACAGGTCAAAATTCTAGGTATACAATTCAGTGCCTCGGAAAACTGCGACGAACATAACATTCAACCAATTGTGGGGAAAATACAAAACACTCTAAATCAGTGGTCACAGCGAGATTTAACATTAAAGGGAAAGATTACTATTGCTAAATCTCTCATTATTTCTAGACTGATTTATATCACTTCCGTTGTATCGATTAACCAGAAATGTCTCAACATGATACAGTCGAAAATTATGAGGTTTATCTGGAGAGGGCGACCACCTAAAGTATCTCGCGATGTTCTGTTCCAAGACATCGCAAGTGGAGGCATGAATGCGCCCAATGTCGAAAGTATTTATAAAAGCATACGAGTTTCATGGTTCGGCAAATTATTCGCTAACAAGGATCTGGTGTCGTCTAGAATACTTCTGAACCGGTTGGGGTTAAAATACGAGCACATTCTACACATGAATTACGGCGATATTTGGATAAAAACTACGAGAATTTCTTCATTTTATACAGAAATGCTCAGATGGTTGAGAGAATGTCTCCCGGTGAAGGAACCTACCAATGGCACAGAGGTTCGAATGCAATTAATTTGGAATAATGTTGCGATCCGTGTAGGTGGAAAGCCTATTTTTTCTCTTGCACTTTATAGACGAGACATTATTTTAGTCGACGATCTTTTCGATAATGAGGGGCAAGCTTATACCTATGAGCAGTTTAAACAAAGTTACCCTGGACTTAAGTTAAATAGGCTGGTATACATGAGTTGGTATCAAGCTATACCTTTACAATGGAGACGTTGGATTGCTGGGAGTGAAAGATTAAGCCCTGAAAATAGACTCACGAAACCAACTGTACACATAAAGAGCAAGGAAGTTAATATAAAATTTATTAGTTCAAAATTCTTTCGCAGCAAATGGTTACGAGAGGTCACACCAAGTGCACAAATAAGATGGACAAATGAGGCGATAAATTTTGGCGATAATTGGAAAAAGATATATTCATTACCATTTAGGATAACACAATCTACTAAACTACAAAATTTACAATTCAGAATCTTGCACAGATTTTTCCCAACGAAACGGTACTTGTGCGTTCGATCTGTTGTGGACGACCCATTTTGTGATCAGTGTGGTGAAATTGAAACAATTCAACATTTTTTCTTAAATTGCGAATGTGTGCGTAGCTTTTGGGTCCTATTGGTGTCAAAAAATGAATCAAAGGCTAGAACAACGATGGAAATTTGACATGAACGAGAGAAATATTATTTTCGGATCTATTGAGGCCTCACCAATTATTAATTTTATAATTCTAAATGCAAAACAATTTATTGTATCTCAGCGCTTCAGTGATGGAAATATGGACGTTAATCACTTCGTCTCTCGCTTATTGAGGTTGTTTAAAATCGAACTGTATATGGCAAAGAGAAAAGGAAGACTAGAACAGTTTAAATCTAGATGGAGACCTTTTTGTTGATGAGGAATTACGATTATCGTTTTGAATAGCACCTTGCAAACCCAAAATGTAGTCCTCTTGGTGGCGCTGCGCGGGGGCTGCCTGGCGCCGAGAGCCTGCCTCCCCTGTGGGCTCCTGACCTCGCGTCTGGAGCCACACTGCTGTCCGACGGAGGGGTTGGGTCGCATTTGGAGAAGTGCGACTAGTGCTCCCCTTCCGTAGGACAGGGCGCAGGGGAGTCCGCTTGGGCGCTCAGTAATTTACTGTGCGCCCGGGTGGACTCAGGGACTCCTCCGCGCCGCCGGGCCCCTGGGTCCGGAGGCGCGGGGTAGGCGGCGGAATTGATGCCCCGGCGCCCCGCGCCGGGCGCTCTCCGCGCGGTGCCACCTGGGGGACCTTTGTCAGGTGTATCTAGCGGGTTCTAGCTCCATATGCCATCGACAGGCTGAGTGCAAACACAATATGTGGCGGTATAGGTAATGCCTGCCTAAAAATAGTGCGGTCGGGAGGGGTGGGGTGGGATTGAAAGTGCTTATGAGGAAAACTGGGTTTGTGATTTTTTCGTGGAATGTGAAGATGGTGAAGCTAAGAGTATTGAAAAAGTGAAAAATGTTACGATGCATGAATGTAACTTGTGATGCCTAATGGTGCAAAATATAGAGGAAAAAAGTACTGTTTAGTACTGTTTTTAAACAAGTACTGTTTACAACGGAAACACAATTTCGAAGAATAGTAATTGTTGGGCTTTACCTATGTACCACCTGCGAAGCATAAACGAGCTGACATCGGCATCTCCCTTCAGACCATGCTTCCATACAAAGAGCACTCATCGAGAATTGGACCATGGACCTATGACTCAGTACGAAAAAGGTCTACCACTCAGTAACGCTTTCCCGAAAGCTGAGTACATTTTCCTACATTATCATCGAACATGTATGGCTCCCCCTACAGCCCCCGGTCTGCTCCGTCCATCTCCCACACAGTTACCGTCTCCCGGCCCGGCGCCGGCTCTCCCACCTTAGTCTGGTGCACGTCGATCCAGAGCTTGGTGAAGTGAGCCAGATGCAGCGGCACAGCCTCGATACCCAGCAGGGCGCTGAGCGTCACCAGAGGCTCCGACAGCAGGTCGTGGTTGATGGCCACCCGACACATGAGGTCGGCCAGCACGTGGTACGGCAGGAAGTAGTCCAGCAGCGCGCGGTCATAGTCGTCCCGCTCCAGCTGCCGCCGACGCCGAGTCGTAAGTGCGATGGCGCACACAGCGCCGACGAAACCGGTGGGTTTATGCACTGACGTACAGCGTAACTACTGCGCATGTATTCAAGGATGGGAATACGTTGCACTAATTTCTTCCCCACCTTCTGACATCCGCACATTATGGGTTGGTTTCAGCGCCTCCTCAGAAAAAAAAAGAGGAACTTGGAGGATCTCGGAGTAGGTGCGAAAATCGGTGACCGCTGGAACGAACTGGGAGGATATATCAACTGATTGCAACTGATCAGCGCCAATATGGCGGGCGTAGCAAAGGTAAGGAATTGTCGAGATTTGATTGAGGCCTCCCATACTTGCTTAATGTATTTGAGCGGATCAATTCACACGCAATGTTCCTAAGAATGCGCGAGTAATATGAAGAGAGTGGCTGTTACACATAATAGTGTAGCACCACTTTACTGGCAAAGATGAACCCTGAAACTGACCGAGAGATCGAGGGAATTCAAACACCATTGCGTCAACCAATAGCCTATATCCACTCGCCATTCTGTCAGTTTGCACTCAATTGTTTTGGTATACCGGCACTCTCAAACCGCCAGCACTTGGTAGCTACCCCACGTTCGCGTGTGGGCAGCGCTGCCGTTACCTTGTTGGGGGAGATCTGCAGCCGGGGGACCGTCATCTGTAACATGGGCCGCGGCGGCCGCAGGGCGCCGGAGACGGCGGCCGCCGGCGGCGCCGGCTGGCCCGGCCTGGGGAAGTAGGGACCCAGCGGCAGCGCGTCGCCGGCCTCCCTCAGCGCCGTGTGTGAGTGCAGCATCAGCGGGGTCAGCACCTGCAGACTCTCGTGCGGCAGCACCACCACCAGCTCTTTCAGCGCGTCTGGCGGCGAGGCACGTGTCTGATGAGTGGGAGCGAATGAGCAGCACCACATCCCTGTTTACTTTTAGCCTGTGTATCGATACTTAAAATTCAGATCCCAGAAAGTACGTCTTCGCACCGTTCAGAGCGTTTCTGATCTCAAGATCTCAAGATCGTATGCTCTTTTATCACCCTAAGCCATCTCAAACAAGCGAGTAATTGTAACAAGAGGGCTGGGTGATGCCCCTGACCGGAAGACACCCTCGCACTCACACACTACGCTTGTCAGAATGTGCGCGACGGCTATCCTTTATTCGGGAGATGCGGTCCACTCGTAGAAATTCGCAGCACCATTATCAAGCTGTTATCTGACTTTTTTCTCAAAAGCCTCCGACCCCCACCGTTTTCTCTCAACAAGTTTTCAAAGCTACTGTTATACCGTTTAGGTTCGACTTCACGATTGAACCCTGAATATGGTAGTAGCATATAGTTATATATCGTAGCTGTAGCTGAAATTCCTCGCTAGTAATTAACCAATGAAGAGTACCGTAGCGAACTCTGTAGCGTATTTTTGACCCAAAAGTCGTAACGCAGCGCAATACCGTATCGTAGAGTAGCACATCTTTGATCAGTGGTAAACCACCTGAGCTGGTTCTGAACACGCCGTGATTGTACCACATCGGCAGAACGCAGTGCCGTCCCTGCAGCGCCTCTCCGCCGCCCTCCCCCGCTCACCGATGCAGGCCAGTCGCAGCTCGGTGGGCGCAAAGCTGTTGAGCAGGGTGGCCAGCTTGCGCACCACCTCCTGCCGCTCCTTACAGTTGAGCAGCGCGTGCCGCACGTCCTGCCGGTGCGTAACGCGAGTGTAACGGCGGCGCTGACGAGGCGTGACACGGTGCGAGTGGTTAAGATCGTATCGGACGTCGCTGCAAAGCCAAAGCTGCAGAACTGAGCAGACTTTGATTTGGGAATGTTTAGTGGTGCTATCAAAGCAGCTATATTCTTTGTTTCCCAAGTCCCGGAAGTCGTTCGTTCACCCGTCCTTTTGCGCAAAACTCGGAGCAGGAGCGCTAATTAGCGGTATTTTTTGCGAATGCAAGAACTATTCAATTCTCATCACGAGCGATGCTGGGGATGGGATATTGTGACTTCTGCTAAAAGCACGCAAGATCACGAAATCAAACACTTGCTGAATGTCTCTCTTTAATGCAGATGGTATGAAAAAGGTATCAGGGGTACAAATCATTGCTTTGGTCAGCGGCAGAGGAATCTCCATCAGCCCAATAAATGTTTGTTGCGGAAAAAACACATTCTGACGGTTAGCCAGTCCGAAAGGCCGAAGCGACACGGACTTCAGAGCCGAGGAGTCTCCGATGCCGCCAGCCAGTCGCTTCCAACCCAGCTGTCTCCGCCGCTTCACCCCGCCCCACTATCGCCGTGCCACCAACCTTGTTGTCCCGGAAGGTTTTGCAGCAGCGCAGAATATCGGCCAGCAGCCGGACCAGGTCGGTGAGCTCGCCGGTGACGTGGCAGGCGGTGGCCTCGTGCAGCATGACGTGCAGCGCCAGCACCGCCTCACAGAGCAGTGCCACGCCGCCGTTGTACACCACGAACAGCCGGTCCTCCTGGCTGTCCACCAGGATCTTCAGCGCCGAGATCAAGGTGGCCCAGCTGGAGCGGGCGTCCAACACCTGCCGGGGAGGAGACGGGCCAGTGCACAGACTGCCGCTCGGGACAACGTATTCACATTTCTCGTGTTCAAGGCAATACGACAACTTTAATTTTCCTCTGCTAGCAATACAAAGTCTCCAAATTAGCAAGGCGTCAAATCGGCGTATGAGCTGACAATGCTTTGTGCCAGTTTGAAGCTGTTTGATTTGCGCCAAAGATCAAAACGAATACAAATGAATTGCTTTTAACATTGCTAGATTTCGGACTGCTGAAGCGAGGAGTGTCATTATAAGTTGACAAGATGTTTAATGGCCTGCCTCATCGAATCCTGGATCCGAAATGGACGTGCAAAATGCGATCTTAAACACTGGGATTATATATTCGGGCCAGCCCTTCATCAGAATTAGCAGTGATCTGAAATCGACATATCTCAAATCAATTCCCATTAAGGAGGTGCCACATTCCCACATTCCCCAGCTAATCGTATGCGTATCCAAACACTGACCGACCGACCGACCGACCGACCGACCGACCGACCGACCGACCGACCGACCGACCGACCGACCGACCGACCGACCGACCGACCGACCGACCGACCGACCGACCGACCGACCGACCGACCGACCGACCGACCGACCGACCGACCGACCGACTCACCTGCAGGTACATCTGGAGCGTCTGGCGCTTGAAGGCGACTATCTCCCTGAGTTCCTGGTCCGTTGACTCCGGATGTACCATCACGAACAGCGCCATCAACTTGAGCAGCTCGTCAATAGCCTGCCAGGACCAACTTTCCATTACTAATAATCACGGGAATTTTAGGATTCACAACTACATTTTTCTATACATTTCAACATGAAACTGCACAAATGCACTTTCTCAACTTCGATTAGGTATTGCCTATATTTGCTACCCCTTCGTACGAGCGAATTCAAATGTTTGAGGTGACGAAAATGTATCCATGTAATTGCACTTCTTTGCAAAACCTCTTTCTACACTTTCCACGGGCAAAATAACAGCACCTAGAATGGTGAGGAGCCACACTGCTTACTCTAAATGCTTAGCTGGTAGGAAATATACATATATGTAAATGATGCATCTAAAGCAAACATATTTCCTTTCCTACAGCCTCACCACACCCGGCTTGTCAAACAGCCGCTACCAGACCAACGCTTCTCCAGAACGAGAACACAGCGAACTCCCGCGGACCGAGCGCAGTTGGCAATGCACAGCTGGCTATTCCAGCCATGGAGAGGGCTGATGGAGCGTCCACTGACCGCGCTGTACTGCGCCGGGTAAGGGGTGATGTTCTTGAAGGCCCACTGCAGGTTCTGGTGGTTGGCCAGCTGGCGGGTGAAGGCTCTGCTCTGCGTACAGCAGAGCCGCAGCAGGCCGTAGTAGGCGGGCAGCGTGCTCCGGTTGAACAACACCACCTGGTCGTCGTCGTGGTCGGCGCTGGGCGCAGAGGACGGGGTCAGGCGGGTCAGAGCTGCACGCTCTTTAGTGCTGGTATAATGGCCAGAGTTTGACAGGAAATTTCAAGTCTAAGCAGTGAGAAAAATAGCAAAAGAGCGGACTCTTTCTCTCGCAAAAATAACCTGACATACAAAAATTCGACTCAAAGTTTCTTTTCCGTGCTCACAGTATGTAGTTGAAGCCGATGTTTTTGGTGATGTGTGGCGTGGTGACGATGATGTGGACGTTCTCGGGGCAGTCAATACAGACGGTACACCAGAACATGAGGAGAGCCTGCTTGTTGTGGTGTGCCGCTATCGAGGGCTCCGACAACTTCGGGTGGAACAGCGTCCACAGGTCCGCTGTGTACGGACTGAACTGTGGGAGGGCAGAGTGGGTTCACAGGTCGGTAGTGTACGGACTGAACTGTGGGAGGGCAGAGTGGGTTTACGGGTTGGCGGTGTACGGACTGAACTATGGGAGGGCAGAGTGGGTTTACGGGTTGGCAGTGTACGGACTGAACTGTGGGTAGGCAGAGTGGGTTCACAGGTCGGCAGTGTACGGACTGAACTGTGGGAGGGCAGAGTGGGTTTACGGGTTGGCGGTGTACGGACTGAACTGTGGGAGGGCAGAGTGGGTTCACAGGTCGGTAGTGTACGGACTGAACTGTGGGAGGGCAGAGTGGGTTTACGGGTTGGCGGTGTACGGACTGAACTGTGGGAGGGCAGAGTGGGTTTACGGGTTGGCGGTGTACGGACTGAACTGTGGGAGGGCAGAGTGGGTTCACGGGTCGGCAGTGCACGAACTGAACTGTGGGAGGGCAGAGTGGGTTCACAGGTCGGCAGTGTACGGACTGAACTGTGGGAGGGCAGAGTGGGTTCACAGGTCGGTAGTGTACGGACTGAACTGTGGGAGGGCAGAGTGGGTTTACGGGTTGGCGGTGTACGGACTGAACTGTGGGAGGGTAGAGTGGGTTCACGGGTCGGCAGTGCACGAACTGAACTGTGGGAGGGCAGAGTGGGTTCACAGGTCGGCAGTGTACGGACTGAACTGTGGGAGGGCAGAGTGGGTTCACAGGTCGGTAGTGTACGGACTGAACTGTGGGAGGGCAGAGTGGGTTTACGGGTTGGCGGTGTACGGACTGAACTGTGGGTGGGCAGAGTGGGTTCACGGGTTGGCAGTGCACGGACTGAACTGTGGGAGGGCAGAGTGGGTTCACAGGTCGGTAGTGTACGGACCGAACTGTGAACCCACGAGTTCACAGGACTCAGTGGGAACTGAGGGGCAGAGTGGGAATTGTGGGAGGGCAGAGTGGGTTCACAGGTCGGCAGTTTAGGGTCTGAATTGTTGGTGGGAGGAGGGGGGGCGCAGAGATAAACAAAGAACAGTGTCAGGTGGGCAGTCGGCCTGTAGGAGGCCCAATACGTAGTCGGTGAGTGAAAAAATAAACCATGCAACAGGATATGCAACATAACGTACCACCCACTAGCCTACATTCATTTGCAAGCAAATTATTAACCCTATTTCCAACAGGTGGGGGGGGGGCAGAATCTGCCAAACCCTCAGGTTTTTTCGTGGTATCTTCGGAACAGTTTGAGATAGGCTCTTGAAATTTTGTGACTTTTCTTAAAACTAAATAGCGCGTGTTCCCCCAAAAATTGAAAAATATATATTCGACAGAGGCGGATTTATGGCTTGCTAATTCGGGGGTTTCATCCAGAAGCCGAGCATTGTCGCCGGTGTTGCGTTTGTCCTACAATAAAGCTGTCTGTTCCTAATTGGCGGCAGTTGTAATGTTTGAATGCTATTACTGAGATTTCGGATGACATTTGATGCGTATTTTTATATAATTTTGGCCATAAGCGGTTCCAGAAGCTCAAAATGGGGGTTTGCAATGCTATTCATCCCAAATCTTCCCAAGGAAATAGATTGCGTAAAGAATGTTCGGGCGGGGTAAACATAACCATGCATTGGTCCCATATGTGTATTATATGATAATAGGAAATTATCGGCGTGCTCAGGTACCGTAATTAGGGGGTTTACTCGCACTCAAGTTTATCTTAGTGTTGTGCGTGCATTGAATGGGACAAAGCATTGTAACTATGCATTTAGCTCTAACACTAAATGAACTTTGGGGTACCAGTTGATGTGTATTTCGATATATTTTTTACTATAGGCTGTTCCAGGAGCTCAAAATGGTGGTCTACAATGTTATCCATTCAAACTCATCCAAAGTGAATAAACTGCCTACAGAATGGACGGGAGGGGTAAAATAAGGATCTATTGACCCCATCCGTATATTATATGATAATAAGATATCATAGGCGTGCTCAGGTACCGTAATTAGGAGCTTGACTGACTTTCAAACGTATTTTAGTGTTGTGTCTGCATTGAATGGGGCAAAGCATCGTAGGTATGCATTTAGTCCTAACACCAAATGGGCACAATTCATTCATAGGCGGATCCAGAAGTGTTCCCCGGGTCGGCCAGGAGTGGATAAAGGTGGGGTCATTTGTAAAGTAGCCATGCCTGAAAGGCGGGGTAAATTGTGTCTTACCCCACTATTTTGCCTCCCTGAATCCGCTCCTGACATATTCTTTGGCATTTGAGAACTTTGCTTGACATCAGAGATAGCACACTGTACCTGGCGAGTACTTCTCTGCAAACAATAAGAACATGAAAAATTAATATAATTCCCCAAATTTCTGGCCCTAAAACTGCCCTTGAATTTCGCCTAAATACAGATGTGACCATTTCCAAGGAATTCCCTGTCAATCCATAATAGTTTCGTGAAAATCAAGCCTAATAGACAAGAGTTACGGATAATCTAAAAAAGGCAGAAGTTTTGTATATTTTGAACCCCTTACTCTCAATTTTCAAAATTTTGAAGTTTTTCTTTTTCAAAATGGTTAACGCGAGAGGAATTTATCTAAATTTGGATTTTTCAATTCGGCCGGGTAGATTTCAAGATCTTGCGGGGGAGGGCGGAATCTGTCCCCTGTTGGAAATAGGGGTAGCCGGGACCCATTAGAAGTAGGGTTAACAAGAGTGTCATGCCAGTAATACCGGCTACAAAACCAAGTATTTAGTTGAGACCATTCGAATTCCACGGCGTTTACAGCACCCTTTCGACCAACGTTCAGTTTATGGCAGTGACCTTAAGCTCCAGGCGCCGGAGACGCCCTCTTCACCAAGACATTAGACCACTCTCTAACACAGCACAAACACAGACACTGCACCAACCTTGGTAGCCGTCGTTACTAACCATGAGTTTTTCGGCGCGCGAAACAACGCAGTACTGCATCAGCTGGAAGTACTGCACCAGCTTCATGTTGCCGTGCACCTGAACGTCGGTGTAGGCGCGCGCCGGCTTGAGCAACCGCAGCAGGCACCGGTACACCTGGACAGGAAACGGACATGGCTCAAGGGTCTGGAAATGCTGGAAAATGTGATTGTTTTCTCCATGCCCAAAACTAATGAATGATTCAGCAGATTCTTTGCCGGTGGAGGCCGAGTCCCGGAACAACAGACAAGGAATGAAATCGCCCCAGCGTTCCCACATATAATTCCATTCAGCACCAGTAAGGGTCCCACCTACGCTACAACAGCCGGTAATAGGCAGCGCACCCGCAGACTCGTCACCGTGGTGGTGAGATCGAGTGTACATATTCAACAAGTGCACTGAGCGCACTATGTCTCGATGCCAATCAGCAAAGCAGAACAGCGCTATAGAAACCGATATCGGAGCCATCATCGTGCGCACATCCGGGAGGCATGGCGCCATAGTCTAGGCGCCCTCATATCCCCAAAAGCACAGGTCTGTGTAAAATTAGTCACGATACCATGGTTGCTGACGTCCATATTTTGGCGAGCTCGTCAGTTTGGACTCTGACCTGGTGCAGAACGGCGAGAGCCTCCGGCGCCAGCGTGAGTTCCGCGGAGCTCTGTCGCTGCCGTTGTGTGAAGAGGTGACGGAACTGGGGCGACGGCACCAGCCCCACCAGCAGCATACTGGCCGCTGTACAGATTCAGAGGCGTCACGCACGTGGAAGGGAGGCGCCGCAGACTGGCCGCTGTACAGATTCAGAGGCGTCACGCACGGGGAAGGGAGGCGCCACAGACCGGCTGCTGTACAGACTCAAAGGAGAGTCACACGCGGGGGAAGAGAGGCGCCACAGACCGGCTGCTGTACAGATTCAGAGGCGTCACGCACGGGATTCAGAGGAGGGTCACACGCGAGGAAGGGAGGCGCCACAGACCGGCTGCTGTACAGATTCAGAGGCGTCACGCACGGGGAAGGAAAGCGCCACAGACCGGCCGCTGTACAGATTCAGAGGCGTCACGCACGGGGAAGGGAGGCGCCACAGACCGGCTGCTGTACAGATTCAGAGGCGTCACGCACGGGGAAGGGAGGCGCCACAGACCGGCTGCTGTACAGATTCAGAGGCGTCACGCACGGGGAAGGGAGGCGCCACAGACCGGCTGCTGTACAGATTCAGAGGCGTCACGCACGGGGAAGGGAGGCGCCACAGACCGGCTGCTGTACAGACTCAAAGGAGAGTCACACGCGGGGAAGGGAGGCGCCACAGACCGGCTGCTGTACAGATTCAGAGGCGTCACGCACGGGATTCAGAGGAGGGTCACACGCGAGGAAGGGAGGCGCCACAGACCGGCTGCTGTACAGATTCAGAGGAGGGTCACACGCGGGGAAGAGAGGCGCCGCAGACCGGCTGCTGTACAGATTCAGAGGCGTCACGCACGGGGAAGGGAGGCGCCACAGACCGGCTGCTGTACAGATTCAGAGGAGGGTCACACGGGGAAGGGAGGCGCCACAGACCGGCTGCTGTACAGATTCAGAGGCGTCACGCACGGGGAAGGGAGGCGCCACAGACCGGCTGCTGTACAGATTCAGAGGAGGGTCACACGGGGAAGGGAGGCGCCACAGACCGGCTGCTGTACAGATTCAGAGAGGGTCACACGCGGGGAAGAGAGGCGCCACAGACTGGCTGCTGTACAGATTCAGAGGCGTCACGCACGGGGAAGGGAGGCGCCACAGACCGGCTGCTGTACAGATTCAGAGGAGGGTCACACGGGGAAGGGAGGCGCCACAGACCGGCTGCTGTACAGATTCAGAGGAGGGTCACACGCGGGGAAGAGAGGCGCCACAGACTGGCTGCTGTACAGATTCAGAGGCGTCACGCACGGGGAAGGGAGGCGCCACAGACCGGCTGCTGTACAGATTCAGAGGAGGGTCACACGCGGGAAGGAGAGGCGCCACAGACCGGCTGCTGTACAGATTCAGAGGCGTCACGCACGGGGAAGGAAAGCGCCACAGACCGGCTGCTGTACAGATTCAGAGGCGTCACGCACGGGGAAGGGAGGCGCCACAGACCGGCTGCTGTACAGATTCAGAGGCGTCACGCACGGGGAAAAGAGGCGCCACAGACCGGCTGCTGTACAGATTCAGAGGCGTCACGCACGGGGAAGGAAAGCGCCACAGACCGGCTGCTGTACAGATTCAGAGGAGGGTCACACGCGGGGAAGAGAGGCGCCACAGACCGGCTGCTGTACAGATTCAGAGGCGTCACGCACGGGGAAGGAAAGCGCCACAGACCGGCCGCTGTACAGATTCAGAGGCGTCACGCACGGGGAAGGAAAGCGCCACAGACCGGCCGCTGTACAGATTCAGAGGCGTCACGCACGGGGAAGGAAAGCGCCACAGACCGGCTGCTGTACAGATTCAGAGGAGGGTCACACGCGGGGAAGAGAGGCGCCACAGACCGGCCAAGAGCGCACTGGCCGCTGTATAGAGAGGGAGGGAGGGTGTTACACATCCATTGGCACCAGATGGGCAGATGCACGCAAACGGCGACGGCCCGGAGCAGAGCAGGGAGATTTAAGTACTCTACTTTTATCCAAAACGGTGGTGCTGCTTGTCGAGGGAAAACTACAGAACAAGTTCATTCGGTCACTCCCCGGTTAAAAAAGGCACAAGGTCAGATCACGGCCAACCTATTGGCCTTCCACAAACCCAAGCGTCACTACAATCGTCACTACCCGCACAAGCCCTAAGGGTGCCGGGCAGTGAAAAACGGTTCCCGACACTCACGTCAAATCCCGAACCCACTGCAGCGACGCGTCGCTCTCACTCACATGCTCTGACGCGGAACTGCGCATGCGCCAGCAAGAAGTGTTGGCACCAGTTGTCGATGTTGTGCAGCACCCAGCTGTGGGCCAGCTTGTTGCGCGGCACCTGTCCGGCCAGCCACTCCAGCACCGCCTGGGGGCACAGCTCCGCCACCTCCCAGATGTGCTGCAGCGCCAGCTGGGTGAAGCAGGGCAGGCCACCGGAGGGCGCTGGCGCCGCCGAGCCGCCGCTGCCGCCGCCGGCCGAGCCGGCGTCGCCGTCCACCAGCAGCGAGAGCAGCCGAAAGAACGGCTGACAGCCCTGCTGCAGGGGCGAGCGGCAAGTTGGACAGGGCGGGGAATACGCGGGAACAGGTTTGAAATACACTACGGTTGTATAAAAATTAATTCTATTGCGTAGTGCACACTATTCGCCCTTGACGCATTGCTTAGATGTCGAATATCGAACAAATTTAAGGATTTGTTTCCGCATAATTGTGTTTTCAGCTTCCTGATACATCGAGACCAAAATTTTTCCGCTCAACTTTATTTACAGTCTAGTCTGACCAGTTCAAATTTTTGACAAGAAATTGAGAAAAGCCACATAAATGTTGCTATCATCATGTGAACAAATTCAAAATACATGCTAATTCACAGGCGGCATTACGATGATCACAGGCGGCATACGCACATATCCACCGCAGTAGGCCTTTCACCCGCCAACCACTTCAAACAAAACTTTCTCAAATGTTTTACTCCCGACAGTTTCACTAACTGGTCAGCCCCGCTCCTCCCCACGTCCGCCCAGCCCCTTACCACGTCCGCCCAGCCCCTTACCACGTCCGCCCAACCCCTAACCACGTCAGTCCGGCCCCTCCCCACGTCAGTCCGGCCCCTCCCCACGTCAGTCCGGCCCCTCCCCACGCCAGTCCGGCCCCTCCCCACGTCAGTCCGGCCCCTCACCATGTCAGCCCCGCCCCTCCCCACGCCGTCACTAACCTCCTGGTGTTTGATGACTCCCTGGAAGATCATGCCCACCACCAGGACGGCTAGCCGCTCGTTCCAGCGGCACAAGGCCGACACCAGACTGCAGGTGGCCCGTGGATTCAGGCCGTCCTTGATCTGGTGGTACAGGAACGGAAAGCCCTTCCCGCCTGCCGAAATCATGTGCAGTGTCACGGGAGAAGTGTTTCGTTTATAGAAAATTTCAGGAGCCCGTCTACAAAAGGTAAGGCGTCAATCTGTCTTTTTTACGTTAGAAGCTGGCACTGACGTGATATTAAGAAACATCGGATAGGACATACACAAATTTACAAGTAAAATAGAGCCTTGTGTACAAGTCCGGTTGCATGAACCTAACGCTTCACCTTTGCTAAACGGCAAACCACACCACGCTCCCACTGGAGCTACCCCGGTCGGTGTTATTTATCCGCCACACCTGCGACGGCGGCGAGGTCGGAGGCTGAGAGCGCCAGCCTCTGGCCGTCCGCTCGGGACTTCTCCACAAGCAGCGCCACCAGACTGATCATCTTCTCCAGCGAGGCCGGCCGGAACTTGTCGGCCGGCCGCACCGGACCCGCCTCCGTCTCGTCATCCTCCTCGTCTGAGACCTCGTCCGACTGCGGCAGACGGCAGACCGGTGAGGTACACACAGACCGGTGTGCGACACACGAGGCGTGGCAGAATGAAGACCGGTGTGGTGCAAACAGACGCGGAGGCAGAACACAGATATCATAAATGGGCTCGTGTTTCCGGCCGGTCGCTGTCTATGTAAAATGTGCGATAAGGAGTCTCCATCATACAAGAAGAGTGAAGTCATTATGGGCAATTTTTGCAAGCCAGCGACTGCATAATTTCCCAGACTAGTTAGACGTAACGTTGTACCATCTTCACTCATTTATTGGCAAACGACCCTAAAAGCAAGGCGCAAACAGATCCGGTGTTGCCATTTTCTATACTCCTCAGGTTTTCTGTAGAAAATGAGAAGAATTATCGGTGAGCCGCCATGCGCACTACGGTAGAAATAATACACGAGTCACCCTATCAAATTTAACTCAGTGCAATTACGGGACCATCTACTGGATCTGTTAACGTCACAAGACTTGCATCATTTGAGCTCAACTCCTTATCCCCAGGCGGTGAAATAGACATTCTACGACTTTTCCTTTTGCTACCATGTTACTCTTTCCACCCACAGATAGAAACAGCCCTACGGAGACGCACCTCTACCCCACATCCCGCTGCAAGCCGCGCGCTGGCGGCCGGCCCAGCTCCACTCACGTTCTCTGGGATCTGGCTCAGGTAGAAGTTGACCATGGTGGTTATACACTCAGTCGCAAGCAGGAACTTGGTCTCCGTGTCACCCATCTTCCCGAACTCGAACAGAAACGCAAAGTACTCGGTGAGGTTGCGCAGGTGCGATTTGGCTCCGTGCTCCATCTGAAAATAGCCATAACCAGGCATCTTACATACATAGTACGTGACCCAAATAGGTTTTGCTAGGGTGTCAGTGGAAAATTCGCTCAACGTATGGCGAATCAGTGGAAAATTATCCTCAAATGTATGGCGGGTAAAAATTTCCAATTTGGGTACTCAGGTGGTAAACTCAGCCCTTGTTTGAACTGAGGGATGGATATTTCCTTTAATTTTCTCAAGTAAATATTTTTAAATCGTCCCCAAACAGCATTGTTTGACCATTAACATGTGAAAATTTGGGTTAAGCAGGTAATATTTACCGCTGAAACACCCTGATGCAGTCTCCAATTTTTTTAAGGATTTGGTGAATTTCCACAAATAAAAACTTTTTGGGGGTCTCTGAGACCAACCTTCGGAAGACCTCTGGGAGCCACCAAGACCCTTGGGTGGGCTTCCCTAGACCAACTCTTGTGCCCCTCCTCCTCTCCCACACGACCAGCTTTAAGGGCCCCTGAGACGAAATATCGGCCCCCTTAGACCAACCCTGCGGCCTCAATCGGCAGGTGGTGAAAATGAAAGGATTTTTCATGCAATACCTAGTTCCAAATTAATTATCTAAGCATACACTGTATAGTTTTCCTGTCCGGGACAACGCCCTCCTATACCTATACCTTAGCTATCGGAATTTTGAGGCCACTCCTGGCCTCAATCACTGCACCTCGCATACGCCTTGCTGGGCCCAGTGGCCTTGTTTACACTTAACTAACCCAGACGAAACTACAAACTTTCTATCATGGCAATAAACTCTTCCAGACACTTGCTAAAGTTTTTTTTTTACCTGTCAATTCCCTGCTTTCTTCACATATATACTCACCTTCATATGGTATGCTGCTTTCTATCAATATCTAATCGAAACTACTACAGCAAGTACCCTGCTACAGCCTCCTTTCTTTGTTTTTCCTTTTCTACAATCAGCCAGGCGCGGCGGGTTGCGACAGCGTCGAGCGACTACTAATTTAAATTTCTGATCGCTTTCCGCTTGCCGGTCGCATGAGCAACATAATTTGCATTTCAAAATTGCTCTAATTAATGTTCTAAATCCTTATAGACTAGAAATTATACAACTAAAGCACACCAGAGGAAAACTAACAATGTTTTGTCAATAACGAATATGAAACCGGCCTTTAAAGTCTAAGATGCCGCTTTTATTTACTAGATGTAAGACGGCAATTTGGTAGTCCACGCCGTAGACCAGCCATAAAAAGTGCCGATGTTTGAAGGGTAACTGGATGCATTCTTGTTGCCCAAAAATCATTTAATGAAAATGTGAGTTTCATGTATTCAGTACCGGACACTTTCAGTTGAACTTAAATATCAGCGTATTTATGCCTAGGTGTCGTAGTGTGTGAGTGGTTTGGGTGTCGGGCGTGACGCAGCAATGAAGGGCTGATATGGATAACAATTATTTTTTCGAAATAAATGGTCAATTTTCTACCATACGTGTAAAAATATGCTGCTTAGATAAAATTTCGATAATTGCTTTTAACAACAAGATGACCAAAATGGTTTTCACTATTCTCGGTACCAGAAATACAAAACAACTTTTCAGGACGTAGCCTAGAGTATGTGCACAGATAAACTGCTTTCGAAATGTATCTTTCAAGCGGTCAGTATTTTTTGGCAGCACAGGCTGGTTCTATTTTCACGCACCAATTTTGTGAGTGGTGGAATTTGTGGCGGTGTTCACCCATTGAACTTTCTCCTGGGGCGGGACACTGAGCGTCTTGCCCGCGCCGAATTTCGATTCATTGTTCCACTGAAATCGGTGGATTAGGATGCCGGTATATTGGCTGGAAAATGAAATCGCCGATTTTCTTGAAAGCCGCGCAGAGCGAGTATTTGGATCTTTTAGTCATTCTGCTGCCTCTTTTCCGTGGACGTTGGTGGGAGGCAATGGAACTGGCTTTGTAGTAGTATTGTTGAGTAAATTAATAGAAGTAAGTATTGTTGGAGTGAGGAAATTCAACAAAATGTATAAAATGAGTGGAAATTCTGCTTGAATGGGTTCTTCTCCCCGCACCCTTTTGGCAGCATAGTACAGTCATTGAATTTGAGGACGCAACAGCATCATGAAGACAGGCCAAACAGCATGAAGACAGCTTGGCATGAAACCTTACCGCGGGAAAAGAAGTCCGTCAAACACGAACACACCTATTTCACTACCTATCGAGCACGGTTTATATCAACGACTGAAAGTTTGGAAAACTTCTGCCCAGGAAATAGCATGCGACATTTTTTCCGACAAGCTCACTGAGACAGTATGCGTAGTTTCATATTCAAAACCATTTCCAAGTTCTTTACTGATAACTCCGAGTATGGCTCAGCTGACGCAAGATGCAACATCCTTGGCACGTTTTCTGCTGGTGAAATGCAGTTTCCTCCCTCCAGAGGCTCATATCATTACCACCAACCGCTGGATCTCAGGCCAGGCGCTCACCAGAAAGATGAGTTTCTGAACGAAGCGCGTGACGCAGGAGCTCTGGCCGAGCTGGCGAGAAGGCTGGTCCGTGGCTGAGGGCGGCTGCAGGTACAGGGGGCTGTGCACCGGCCTGCCGAGACACACTCACCCTGGTTAGCAGCAGTAATAACGCACAGTCCAACCATCGTCATCAACAATGCAGGAGTGCGAGGTAAAATATCTCCTACAGAAATAAGGCCAGTGATTAGGCACATCAATGTTTATTGCTTATTAACATTTGATGTGCAGCATGGCTAGGCCCCAGAAACAGTTCGTCACGATAAAAACAAAACAATCAAAACACAAAAGGATGCAAAATATCATATACACGTTTAAAGCAAACACACCGCGTCTTAAAGTAACAACATTAACTATTTTGTCAGCTCAATAATCGGTAATCGTTCCAAACGTTATACAAAGTAAATGGTTGTTCGTGGCCGGCGACTGACCTGAGCTTTTGCACCACGTGGATGCAGAGCCGCTGGAACATCTGGCGCACGATCTGGTTGGGACACTTGATGAGAATCTGGATAGGCCACCAGTCATCCGACGCCATGTGGTCCAGGAACCACTCGCAGGCCGCCTGTCGCAGGCACAGGTCACGCGAGGTCAGGTCAGTGGTGGCACATACCAACTGCCTTAGTCAATGGTCACACTGTAATATTCGCCGCCCTGGAGCACACATGATAGGACCCCGTGTAGCTTAAGTAGTTGGAGTGACGTGAGACCCAAACAACTTAATCATTTCATTACTCCTGACAACTGCACGCAATAGGCTTCACTAAAAGCGCCGTTCGCCGTTGAAGCCCCCACCTGAGAAGCGTTGAACTGTTTGGTCAGCAGCTCTACCCACTGCACCATGGTCGGCTTCTCCTTGGCGTGGATGAAGATCTCCAGGAAGAATGTCGTGGAGAGACGGGCGGCCCGCAGCGTCACCTCCTCGCTGCGACTCAGCGTCTGGGGTATGTAGCCGCACACCTGCCACATGAAGCTGGAACGACACACCAGCACAGGTTGACAACACAGACGGAAGGACAAACACACCGACAAAATAACATGAATTAATAATTATGAATATCGGAACTAGAAACAGAGCTGTTTTGTCATCTCCCGAATGACAAATTAAACGTCAGGCACCTTTATCTTGCCGAGTGAGATTACGTCAGAATTTTACTCTGCAAAATGACTCCAGTAGTCGGCGCACCCTAAAACACCACAAGGGTTTTACTCCTCACCGACTGTAGCGATGATCTCGATGAAGCTGAGTGTAGGAATGACTGGCACATAACTGTTTAATAGTTAATAATAATTTTTGGGGATTATCGACGGACCAACTTCCAGAGTATTATGGCGTCGCCAACTCTTTCCCTGTTGGAAAGGGTTGCTCGGGAGCCAGCTTGCTCCATGTTCAGGGAAGCCGCCGGGCCTTGAACCCGAGTCGGCTGGGACAGCTACGCTGACCACTCCACTACCACGACCCCTTTTAAACAGTAAAACAATCTTTGATATATACACAAGGCCACATGATCCCCAGGTGTGATCACGTTGAACGTGGTCCGGAACATTCCCGGAGCACCAGCGTCCCTTTCTGCTCACTTGAAGAAGGTGTGATCGAACATGCTCTTGTCGCGGAGGAACTCCATGTTGTCCTGCCAGATCCAGTCCTCCAGCTCGGAGCTGAGCTCGAAGGTGGGCAGGTCCATAGGTCTGAGGTGGGGTCGCGACAGGTCCTGCGCCTCCGCGGTAGACACGTTCTGCACACACGCACATAAAACGTTACACTCCAGGAAAGGGGAAACATTGATAATGACACGAAGTTTGGTTATGTGTCTGTTTGATGCGACGAGCGTCAGAATAGCCAGAAGTGGAAGTAGGGATGTCTCGCACGCCAAATAGGAACACAAAAAATACACTGCCACCATAAGCTTTGAATAGCATGCAGAAAATGGTGCAGGGAATACCGTCCCTATACTGTGTGAATGACCTCGACCGCGGACAAACAATTACTGACTTCAAGTTGAGACCACCATATCATCATCCGACATCAAATATCTCGGGTCACAGCTTAGCAATTAATGAATTAACAAAATCGGCAAATGTAGCATCTGGTAACGATTTCCTGGGTGTCAAGCGCAAGTGTATTCCCAAGAATACCGTTCATGCCCGAGTTCCTCCCAGCTTACCCTGGATCCGCTCTGTTCCGGCGGATCCACACACCGCTCGTAGAAGAGCATGTACGCCGAGTTCGTCTTCTCGAAGCTGAAGTCGAGAAATTTGTCGGTGATGGAGTCGTAGGTCTTGCTCTGTGAAGGTAGAAACAAGCCGATCAAATTCCATGGCTTATAAACCCCCAGCACACGCAACGCTGCTACTTTAACTGATAATGTCAAATCCAAGCACACGGATTACAAGTTAATTACGCGATTTGCTTTTTTATACTTCTGCACAAAGGGTTCCATGTGAAGAACGCTGCTTTAAAGAGTGAGTCAGCATTCTTGTCACATATCCGGACTCCATCGGCCCCAAAGAAGCACGTCTCGGGGAAACATGTTGGATATTCTGTGGTAGTACCCTAGCACTGCTAATGCATGATATATTTATCTGGATCCCTTTTCGAGCATCGACATTGGAAAATATAGATATGATATCAACTAAATGGAGCTACCAGTATAGTCTTTCCAAAATGTACCGACACTAGCGATATCAAGGAGAACCTTAGAACGGAGGTGGCTGTGTTAGTACGTCACGAGTCTCAAGAAATCAAATCTTTACGTCTCCCGTCGCCTTCTAAATTAACTCCGATGGCCCAGTTCCACGCTTTGTAGAGGGCGAGTGCTGGTGTCCTAAATATATTTGCGACTAAATTCATTTCGGAGTTAGAGGCATATCAGTTATTTTTGAAGTAGGTGCTTTGCAAGTGGTGATCGACCCCTCGCCGACATTGGATATTTTCTTCTCCGAATCACTTCCAAGAGGAAAAGGAAAATAACAAACTTTTCAATCGACGGTATCCAGACAGGCGCCCGCTTTACCAGCGCATATGCCGTGCTCTCTTCAAAGTCAAACCAAGCTCAGAACTTCATGGGACGATATCAGCTACCATTGTCATGACCCTTAACCTAGCACCTGAATAATCAATTACACAAGTAACTCGTTCCATTTGGTGAGCGTCTCAAATACCTTCCACAGCAGTTACTCGGTACAAATTAAGATGCGATCTGTCGTCAGCAGCTCTACTAGTGGCATAGTTGACCGTCCCTAGCCTAGTGAAATGGCTGACTCTGAGTGGGAGAGTGATGCTGAGGATACCTTCCCGCCGCCGCCACACCTTCACCTCGCCCGCAAACACCCCGGTGGCCCGCACCAGCACAGTGAGAAGCCGTGCTGCGGCGGTGTGTCGGAGCCGGCGCCGTGGCCGGCTGGTGACGGTCTGCCGTCGCCCCGGGCAGTGGGGACGGCCGGCCGGCAGCCGCGACCGCTGCAGCGGCAGCCGGAGCCGCGACCTCGGCCCGGCCGCAGCCCGGAGGCAGAGCCAGCTCCACACCTGGTGGCGCTAGCCGAGGCGGGGCCGGCCTGGCACCGGCCGCCGCCGCCACCAGCGGCACCACACCGCTGCTGCGAGTACTCGGCGGCGGCCGAGCGGCGGCCCGACCCCGGCCTGTCGCCGCGGCCCGGCCACCTGAGCGGCGCACCTCCAGTGGTGTCGCCGCGGCCCCGGTCGGCTCAGCCACCGACACCACAGACAGCGCCAGTGAGCAGCCCCCGACAAGCCGCCAGCTACGATAGCTTCTGGCGGACCCAGCGGGCCATTGAGGACACACGATACCCTCTCCCGGAGGAGCCTTCCGACCGGACTCAGTACGTACCCTACCCAACATACACAAAGCTGGAGCACAACACAGCTCCGGTCGAACACAGCGAGTGTGATCTCCACGATCCTGAGCCACTGGTGGAAGAACCGCCGTCAGAACACGGCGCGCTCTCTGTGGCTCTCACTCAGTACACCTTCTCCCAGGGAGCCGCCCGCTCTCTGGCCGTGCTGGACCGTGACCCGTCGCGTCTCCTCGCGCTGTACGGTCGCCGCACCCAGAGCGGCCTGCTGCGCGGCTGGGCAGAGGTCTTCTGGCTGCTGTCGGTGCCGCTGCTGACACTCACCACCCTGCTGCTGACCCTGCTGCGCTGGACGCTGCGCACGCTGCTGCAGCAGCTGGTGATCGCGCCGCTCCAGCTGCTGGGGGACCACCTGCTGAAGCCGGGGGTGGTCACCCTGCACGACGCCGTCCTTTTGCCTGCTGCGACGCTGCTGAGTAACGTGGCGGCGTCGCTGCTGCTGGTGGCGCGGCCGCTGGCACAGCTGCTGGCGGAGCTGGTGGCCCCGCTGGCCACGCTGCTGGGGTCACTGAGGCTGGTGCAGGTCAACTACCACCGGCCGCCAACGCAGAATGAAGGCTCACAGACCGTTTGAGGGTCGGGCTGGACGGCGGTGTAAGCGGAACTCAGAACGCATTCGTGTTTGTGATGTGATATTCGCGATGTCAGCTTGCAATACGGTAGCCTTGATGGAAATAATGAAAATTGGCTCGCCCACTGATATCTTGTACATCGTGGTATCTATTTATACCAAATGGTTTGAAGAGAGTGCTTCCTGAGCGTGCTTCCTAATGTTCTCAGCAGTAATAAGCACTACACGAAGCGTCGTTGACGGGTCGAGCGGTCGGCTGCAGGATCGGAGCCAACAACGGTACCATGCATTTAAGAGACCAGCTCATGGGCTGAGGGCACTGCTCAGAACCTTAGGGCATACTGGGCCGAAGGTAGCCGAGCCGCATTCTTATGTCATAGCATTTGTGTTGTCCTACAAGAAAGCCAACTGTGAAAATCCGCGTTAAAACCGTTACAATCTAAGCAGCCGCATCTAACCACCTAAAAAGTATGAGAGCGCACTGCAGTCGCCAGAGGGCCGACCCACCGTCATCTCTCCGCCGAAGCACTCTCCGGCCAGCTGGCTGGGGTCGAACGGCTTGACCTCGGCGTCGTTGAAGAACAGCCAGCTGTTTCGGCTGACTGCGGTGCGGTCGCGGATGAAGCAGTAGTAGTGACCTCCGTCGGCAGTGCCCGTGTGCACGGTGACCCCGATCAGGTCATACTGCGCCGGCTCCGACTCGGCGCCGCCTGACACAGAGCGGTGTCAATGCGAGTGACACACGGCTGCCCCAGCACCGCCTGACACAGAGCGGTGTCAATGCGAGTGACACGGCTGCCTCAGCACCGCCTGACACATAGCGGTGTCAATGCGAGTGACACGGCTGCCTCAGCACCGCCTGACACAGAGCGGTGTCACAGCGAGTGACACGGCTGCCTCACCACCGCCTGACACAGAGCGGTGTCAATGCGAGTGACACGGCTGCCTCAGCACCACCTGACACAGAGCGGTGTCACAGCGAGTGACACGGCTGCCTCACCACCGCCTGACACAGAGCGGTGTACAGCGAGGGACACGGCTGTGTCACTATTGGCAAACGTAAGCGTGAAAGCAGTAAAGGTGAGATATCTGAGGCTTATTTGGTCACGTTCAGGGGGTTCAAGTCAGCGCCGCTTATAGGCGCTATTTAAACCTCATCTATCATCTCATTAAAGGGAGATACGCGAAAAATTTATTGGCTATATCAAAGGTTACAAAAGTTGTTTCAGAAACCCATTCTCATTTTTGCGAATTCGGCCTGCAAATGCCTTAAAATTGCTCTCAAAGTCAACATTTCTAGACGACTTTACCGGTACACCTCATATCGATGTATATGACGTACACACGGCCAAGGCTATCAATTTTCTAAGAATTAGGTCATATCTATCCTAAATAGTGATGTAGAACTTTGGACTACTACAGAAAAAAATTACTTTAGAAAAATAACATTCCAAAACTCTTTTGAAACAGAAATATAGGGCTTAAAATAAATCACAATTAGCCAATCAGAAGCCTAGGAATTCTCAAACCGGGGTCACGTGACCTATCTGACGCAAAAGTTTTGTCATCCTGGGGCTGAAGCATAAAATGACTCAAGACCCGCGGTACGAAACCGCTGAAGACTTGAGTAATTATGTTTTTCCGTTTCTAGGGCAAACTAATTCATTTTGTAGTTTTTAAAGCTTTTTAAAATTAATTCAAATACAAATACAGGAGAACAGACATTTTTATTATAAAAAACATTACTTTTCAACTTTAAATAGTTTTCGAAAAGTAAGTGATGGGTATGGGCATGGGTAAGTGATGGGCAGTTTATCGAAACTGTTAACCTATTTCGACAATAAGTGAGTGGCCTCCCAAAATTTTGCGGAAGATACAAAATAATTGATAGTTTCGTTATCGGTTTTTCAGATAGCAAGAAACCACAATAATAATTTTTCCGTATCTCCTTAATTTTTAGCTCTATAATAGACCTCTCCATACCAAAAATACCTGACGAAATTATGATAATTGTAAGTAATGTCATTGTATCTCTACTATCTCTATCATGGAACGCTTTAAAAGCATTAACATACAGTCTTCGGCATTTACCCTCGACTCCTAAGGGAGCCCAACCAGACTCTGTAACAGGCAGCACCACTGTAGTTAACCGCAAGCAAGATTCCATTCCACGCATGAGGTCATCGAATCTTTTACGGGTAACTAAGACTTTACAGCATAATCAAATACGCACTGAGCTGAAAAATCCGGTTCTAGGTAACAAGTTATATATCAGTTTCCCAAGGGCAGGGAAACATTTGACATAAAACTGTATAAGTGATTCCTACGAACACACTCCCAACACTAAACACGGGAGTAGCGACGTCCCATTCAATGAGCAAGTTGTGTTGCACAAAAAACCATATCGCGCGAAGCGGCCGCTTACCGTCTTCGCACTTGGTGGGCATCAGACTCCTCTCCAGGTAACCGGACATATCCAGGTGCAGCGGGAAGGAGAAGAGCGTGTTCACCTTCTCCCGCATCATGGTGTTCATGTTGAAGGTGTAGCGCATGGTGTTGAAGCACAGGATGTGCGGAAGGCGCTTGAAGCACGCCCTGCCGCAAAGACGGCTGGTCAGAGGGTGGTCGTGAAACGCAACATGTCGAGTGTAAGCACTGCACTGAGGCACAGGCGCCCGGTAGTGTCAGACGATCAACATGTGTTGACCCATCAATACGGCAACGCCCTGCAGAGTGCGAGCGATAAAAGACAATGTTTCGATTAATTTGTTTAAATCTAATCAGAGGTTTTTTTTAAACAGCGACACGGTAATACAGACCGAGAAGTAGGCTGGCTTTATAATATTCCGGAGTCTTGGCTTAACTAACATCCCACTACCGGTTCACAGCCTCCTCGCCCAAGATTGCATTCCTTGACACTCTTCTCATGCGTGGCCACACTCACCGTTTTTCGGCGCGGACCTTCTTCTGACACTGTGAACAGGTGTACATGTTGTCGCCGTCCAGCGTGTCCTTGACAGTGACCTCGTCCAGCGACTCGTACAGGTTGCGCATGTCGGCCACTTGGCAGCGCACCGTATAGAACTCCTCACAGGTGCGGCTGACGTGGGCGCAGTCCTGCCGAGGTCGTCGCTAGGGGTCAGCGGTGGCTAGGACGGAGAGTCGAACTACAGATATGTTTCAGAGCTGGGCTACAGAGGCTTCCAGAGGCTACAGAGTACCACACCCCGAGTGATACTGAATCTACACACCTGCCATACCCCGTATCGCCTTCTATGTTAAAAAAGGCTACTATCGGAAAAATATGGTTCACCAGTCCAGAGCTCACACAGCACACAGCTTGCGAAATGGGAGATGTGCACCAGGGAGCCGTCCCCAAAATAAGATATGGTTAAATTAAACACGAAGCGCTGAGCAAAAATAAGTGAGTTGAAAAGTCAACAACGGATTCCCGCCGAAAATAACTAGAGGGCTTATACAGAATGTAGATTTCTACTTCCACATACACACACCACCACCATCAACTCCCTGGCCTATATTTGTCTTGCATTAGTCATAACAATTTTTGTCTTGCTTTAGTCATAACCATACCCATCATGCAAAATTATGTGATTTAGACTCAGGCTCCCGCAATAACAGCGGATCCGCCATCTTTACTTTAGTCAAATATCATTACAGCGTCCTTTACATCCCATTATCCTCCCAAAATTCGGCAGCCCACGAAAATGAGTACCACAGCCCTATTTCTACCTGCTCGTTAGCCCAATTGTCAGGTCAGACTATTCATGTTTTCAATCACCTTGACGTCAGATTACACGGCAAGCACTCGCCACCGCCCGCGCGGCGGCTGCACTGACCAGCGACACCACGTTGTTGGTGAGCTGGCCGCAGAAGAGCTGCTTCACCAGCTGCTTCAGCTCCGGCGTCATCTCCTCCAGCTTGGAGACCAGGTCGATGAAGAACTCGGCCATGTCCTTCTGCTCGCCCGTGTTCAGCGGCCGGTGGTCCATGGTGTACACCTTGCAGAAGCTGCGCGGGTTGTAGGCCTTTCGCTCGCTCTCCTGCGGCGCCGCCCGTACGGTTAGGGGCGGCGGGATGGGGGTTCGGGCAGCGCACGGGGGGTTAGACAGCGGCATGGGCGGGTTAGGACAGCGGCATGGGCGAGGTTACGGACAGCGGCATGGGCGAGGTTACGGACAGCGGCATGGGCGATGTTACGGGCAGCGCCATAGGCAAGGTTACGGACAGCGGAACGGACAAGGTTATGGGCAGGGTAGGGGAGCAGTATTTATGACAGGCGGAAGAGTATTGACCCACGAAAGAGGGACCAGTACTTGGTATAGGAGAACGAGTTCGGAGGAGGCACTCACCACGAAAATATGGAACTAGGTAGGTAGGTAGACCTGACATATGCATTCGCCATATCCCTGGCAGCGAAAAAGTCCCAAATTTCGGGAGACGGCCCCTGGTTAACCAGTTGGGAAGACGCATCCGCACTTTCCCCCGCTTCCGACCCATGCCTTTAAGCTGTGGTCGTTGGGCGTAATGGGCCAGAAAAAGTCTGGAAACCTGCACGGCGAGTATCAGTTACCGTTCAATGATTGGAAGGTTTAATAAAATAACAAGACATCCGGCACAAATCACATTAATTTCTCAACATTCGCAACGTCTTCCCGCTAAGAATTCACGCCACAGATTCAGTCAGCTGATATCTACTGCTGTCTATCTGTTCTCTTACACTTCTTTCCTCCTCTATGCAGCCGCTGTTACTGCTTAAACAGGGGAACTCAAGTAACGTAAGCAAAGCGGACACTCGGTAACATGCAACAAAATTATAAATTCTTAACTCCAAATTCTTCAACCTTAGCGGTGGCAGCCTTCTTCACGCACCCTGTGAATTCTCAACTATAATCCAACACCCTCAGCTCGGTCTTCCAGCCGTAGCCACGACCATTCCCTCCCATGTGTTCCAACACTTCGCGACCCATTACTTGAAATAACCTGCCCTTTGAGACATTAAAGCAACCCAACCTCCCCTAAAAATTCTCCCACACACTTTAGCGGCGGGCAATAGTACTCGTATCTTGCACAGAAAGCCCTACAGAAAGTCCCTAGCTAACTTAAAACCACAACACCAGGGCACGGAGACGTACAATGAGGTAGGCGAACATACCCCGCACTCGCGACGCCGGGGCCCGGATACGTACCGTGAGGTAGGCGAACATACCCCGCACTCGCGATGCCGGAACCCGGAGACGTACCGTGAGGTAGGCGAACATACCTCGCACTCGCGATGCCGGGACCCGGATAAGTACCATGAGGTAGGCGAACATGCGCTGGAGCTCGCGCAGGGTCATGCCGTGCTCGTTATTGCTGTCCACCGCCGCTTGCAGGATGCTGGCGCGCGCCTGAGGCATCATGTACAGGTGCTGCCACCCAGGGGAGCAGAGGTTACACAGAGGCTCTGGTGTCACCCCGGTCACTGGGACCCCGTGTCTCGGGAGGGGGTTACACAGAGGTCACAGAGGCTCTGGTGTCACCCCGGTCACTGGGACCCCGTGTCTCGGGAGGGGACGCTACACAGAGGCTCTGGTGCCACTCCAGTCACTGGGACCCCGTGTCTCGGGAGGGGACGCTACACAGATGCTCTGGTGCCACTCCAGTCACTGGGACCCCGTGTCTCGGGAGGGGGTTACACAGAGGTCACAGAGGCTCTGGTGCCACCCCGGTCACTGGGACCCCGTGTCAGGGAGGGGACGCTACACAGAAGCTCTGGTGTCACCCCGGTCACTGGGACCCCGTGTCTAGGGAGGGGACGCTACACAGAGGCTCTGGTGCCACTCCAGTCACTGGGACCCCGTGTCTCGGGAGGGGACGCTACACAGAGGCTCTGGTGCCACTCCAGTCACTGGGACCCCGTGTCTCGGGAGGGGGTTACACAGAGGTCACAGAGGCTCTGGTGCCACCCCGGTCACTGGGACCCCGTGTCAGGGAGGGGACGCTACACAGAGGCTCTGGTGCCACTCCAGTCACTGGGACCCCGTGTCTCGGGAGGGGACGCTACACAGAGGCTCTGGTGCCACCCCGGTCACTGGGACCCCGTGTCGGATTGGAATTTCAGACTATAGCTAATCTACATAACCACGCTGGAGTACAAGTTCACAAAAACACATTACACACACAGCACAAAGAAACAACAACGGCATACAGTAATGTCAAGATCATACAGTGACAATGCCAATAAAGGAGCAGCGCGTTTTATAAGGCTTGACTCCGAACTCCGCACTGATTATCATGACGCACAAGAGTAAATGCTCAATGGCCAGAGCTCGCATCCGACCCCGGCGCTCGCACCTGCATACAGGAGGCCATGTAGCAGGTGGCGCCGAGATTGGTGAGGCCGACGTAGCCGCAGTCGCTGCGGCCGTCCTCGTGAGGCCAGTAGTCCCAGCCGTAGGGCGACTGGTGGCTGGGACGCGTCTGGTGCAGCAGTCTCTCCAGCAGGGCCTCGAAGTTGGCCTCGCAGCCGCTAGCCAGCTCCACCAGCAGGTCGTAGCACGCCGAGCGCGAGTGAACTGACTTGCACTTTGGGAAGAGCCGCTCCTTCGGCGTGGGCAGTGAGAAGAGAGCGTCGAACAGCTGCAGATGGGAAGCACCGTTACACAAGTTCTGAGGTCGTGTTGGCTGTCGGATCAAGACATGCATTTGGCATTAGCATTTTGTAGACCCGAGCTGCACTATCACCGAATGCCAGGCTACACTTCACGCGGGAATACCCTGAAAGGCTTCACATCAAAACATCCTTCAATGGTCTGAAAAACTGCTCTCGCCTCCGGCATCACAAGAACCCACTGCACATGTAGTTGAAAGCTGGACTCAGACCGCGCTCTGACCTGGTGCACCAGCTCAGTGGCAGCGGCGCTGACTTTGAAGGCGGGCGACTGCCGGGACAGCGCGGCCGTCAGCTTCAGCAGGCCCACCAGACCGTCGTCCGGGGCCGTCTGGTGGCGCCGCTCCAGCAGGTCGCGCTGCCTCACCGCCGCCGCGCTCTCCCCGGCCAGCCGGCACAGCTGCAGCTCGCCGGCGGCAGCCTCGTCCACGCTCTCCAGCAGCCGGCACGTCAGCCCGAAGTACTCCCGGCAGGACGGGCCGTACGGCTCTTTAGCCGGCTCGTCGGCAGAGCCAGACACCAGCTGTCGATGGAGACGGGGTGGGGTGAGACACGGAGACGAGCAGCGGAGTCAGACACCAGCTGTCGATGGAGACGGGGTGGGGTGAGACATGGAGCGAACAGCGGTGACACCAGCTGTCGTGGAGACGGGTGGGGTGATACCGGACGATCAGCGATCGACACCAGCTGTCGATGGAGACGGGGTGGAGTGAGACACGGAACGAGCAGGGAGTCGACACCAGCTGCCCATGAAGGGGGTGGGGAGACATGGAGGGGATATGACTCACCGGCGAAGCCTGACGACTGCTAACAAAGGAGACAAGAGTTGAGGTGATACAAATTTGCAAGATGTTCACGAGTAAGCTTTGTTACCGAGTTACCTATAAGGGAATAAGATGGAGGAACATACCATTGAGGGAGACAAAAATGACTACAACTAGAAAGCACTGTGTGCGATTATTTTACAGGTGAAAATCCAAATCCAAACTTACCGACTAATCCCACGGTAGCAGTACTTCTACGTTTCTTCCCTAGCGGGCGTACTGCAACTTTTTCTTTTTATCGCCGTTGTTAACGTATGAGTAATGTTTGGGCCACGGAGCAAGCACACCTGATTGTATGTTAATTGGACTACACAAGCTCTGGAGAAAAAGTGTGCGTACATAACTATAGAAATACTCCACACCTGCAATATATTAACAAGACTTTATTTCTGGAAACAGGCAGCACGTGCCAATCCCACCCAGGGACCAGCACCCCACCACCCACCTCAATGGAGCTGGGCCGCATGCTGGCAGCCGAGGGCACGAACTTGAGCAGCTCACTCAGAATAGGCGCCACAAACTGGTCTCCGGTCTGGCCGGCATCAGCGTGCCCCAGACACAGCCTGAGGCCACAGCGCACGGTCAGGGGCAGACACCGCACTCAGTCCAGCGCCTCCAGCCAACTCAGCCGGTTCAGCAAAGTCACTACTACAAATTAGCTCAGGCGCCTTTGGCGTTTTATCCACATAAGGATAGTGCATAATGATTGCTTGTAGTTTTCTTGATTTTTATTTTAACAATAACAATAGCATGAATAACAATAGGAGATAAAATATGACACAGAATACCACCCTGCTGTTTATAGTAGACATAAAATTATTCAAATAAAGTCAAGATATTTCGTCATTGGGACATGTTCACAACTACAAATCACGACAGTCGTGATCAGGTCGCTGCGACGAAACATTTTGACTCTTTATCTGTAATAATGTAACAATGTAACAGCATCATTAATGAACAAGCTCTACGGCGGAACAACTCTTTAACACACCAGAGCAGGGCACTGGACAAATCGGCTAGTGAGCAGCAGACGCCTCTCTCGGCAGGCCAGTCTAACCTGTCGAGTCCGCTGGCGGCCTCGCGGCGCATCTCCGGCTCAGGCTCGTCCAGTAGCAGCCGGCGCACCCACTCCGGGTACCGACTGCAGCCGTACACCGCGTCAGCCGCCTCCGGGGCCGAGTAGCACAGCGACACCAGCAGCGACATCGCGTAGTGCACCACCTAGGGGTCAGACGGGGAACTAGTGCATCACCTGGGGGACAGACAGGGAACTAGCGCACCACCTGAGGACAGACAGGGAACCAGTGCACCACCTGGGGGACTGACAGGGAACTAGTGCATCACCTGGGGGACAGACAGGGAGGACACTGTGCATGTTTTAGGGCACTTCAGCAACTATGACTGTATTGCTACAGAAACATCGCGCAGTGTTTCTCCCCCTGATGTAAGTGGAAGTTATGACAGCAGGCAATGAGAGTCCGTGAGGTTGTGTCGGGTTAGGGAGCTTAAAACACCACTTACGCGCGTCTTGGTTTGAAACTTATCACTTGTGTCCTTTGCATCAAATTTAGTGTCAATGGCTTGTTTTTTTAAATGACTGCCGAATGAATAGGCACGTCGAGGAAACAAAACATGTCGCCCATCGATCGTGTTTGTAGAGGGTAGGCATCCTCCAGAACCGTATCTGCCGCACCGCTCCTGAGCGGCGGCCGTCCGCCGCGTTAGTGCGCGTGCCCACCTGCGCGCGCCCCCAGAAGCCCGTCTTGTAGTGGTTGGGGTCGCGTGGCAGCGAGGCGTCGTAGAGGACGCTGGTGAGCCTCTCGCAGACCGCCTCCAGCTGCATCAGCTCCAGCACGGCCTGGCCACAAGGGCAAGGGGAGTCAGGGCGGGGCCGTACCAGGACACCTTGAGAGGAGACCTCACTTACGCTACCTTCTCTCGGCGATCTGATTATTTTTTTGTACGTTCGATTAAGAAATTACCTTTCAAAGCATAGCCCATAAAACACCTATAGAGTCCTTAGAATCAGTTACGTTAATTTCATCCATGATCTCTTCCCTACGTATAACCTGGGGAAAACTGACGATCTGTAACACTTGACATTGTCTAAGTAACTTCGCAGTAAGACGAAGACTCGTCATCTCCAGGGCTCCAACACACCGGGCTGAGTTTCATGACGGCAAACTTGTCCCACTTGCGCTGTCGCTTGGCCTTCTTCTTGGCCTGGTCGGGCGGCGAGAGGGCGACCGAGGGTCCGCCGACGGCGGGGGCGGCGGTGGCCAGCGCCGGCGCCACCTCCTCCGGGCTCAGCACTGAGATCTGTATCAGCAGCTGCAGCAGGCAGGCCAGACAGTCCTGCCGCCACTCGTCCCAGTGGTCCGCCTCACGCAGCTGCAGCACGCCTGGGAGCACAGCCGAGCGTTAGTTACTGACGGAACACGGAGCACGCCTGCAGCACAGCGGAGCGTTAGCTACTGACGGAACGCCTGGGGCACAGCCGAGCGTTAGCTACTGACGGAACACGGAGCACACCTGGGGGCACAGTGGAGTGTTAGTTACTGACGGAACGCCTGGGGGCACAGCCGAGCGTTAGTTACTGACGGAACACGGAGCACGCCTGCAGCACAGCGGAGCGTTAGCTACTGACGGAACGCCTGGGGGCACAGCGGAGCATTAGCTACTGACGGAACACGGAGCACGCCTGGGGCACAGTGGATTGTTAGTTACTGACAGAACGTCTGCAGTACAGCGGAACGTTAGTTACTGACGGAACGCCTGCAGTACAGCGGAGCGTTAGTTACTGACGAAACGCCTGCAGCACAGCGGAGCGTTAGTTACTAACGGAACGCCTGCAGCACAGCGGAGCGTTAATCACTGACGGAGCGCCTGCAGTACAGCGGTGCGTTAGTTACTCACGGAACGCCTGCAGGACAGCAGAGCGTTCGTTACTGACGGAACGCCTGCAGTACAGAGGAGCAGTAGTTACTGACGGAACACGGAGCACGCCTGCAGCACAGCGGAGCGTTAGTTACTGATAGAAAACCTACAGCACAACGGAGCGTTAGTTAGGTTAAAGTTCGGTTAGGTTAAGGTATTATGGGCTGAGGTTAGACTGAGTCTATTTGAATGCTCACTTCATGGTAAGGACGTGTTAGGACAGGATATGTTTGTCCAGCCTTGCTTTGAATGCATTAGTAGATGGCGCACTTATCACATGTTCAGGTAAAGAGTTCCACTTGTTTACAACCCTGTTAGAGAAGAACTTGGTTCTTCTCAGATGTGTTCCCTCTGCTTCTTTATCTTGAGAAGATGGCCTCTTGTACGTGTTGGGTTCAAAGCGAAGAAGTTGTCCGGGTTTGTTCTCAATTTCCTGTTAATATCTTGAATGCCTCTATCATGTCCCCGATTCATCCTGTCCCTGATGGTTGTCATATCCAGCTTCTTAAGGACTTCTTCATAGGGTAATTGACTTATACCCTGGACTGTTTTTGTACCCTCCGTTGAACCTTTTCCAGCATATCCAAGTCTTGAATCAAATAGGGGCCAACAGCATGAACACGATATTCAAGGTGTGGCCTTACATACACATTAAAAGTGGTTGGAAGTTTTGCGGGTCAGCTTGTCTAATGTTGTTTTAATCAGTCTGAGAGCCCCGCTTGTTCGATTTTCAGCTTTTTGCAATGCTCAGATGATTTAATATTTGATGTTATTTTAACTCCTTGATATCTTTCAGAGGTTGTTCTTTCCAATTGAATAACTTTGTTGTCAGAGTTTGTCATGAAGTATTGGTGACATGGATTGTGATCTCCACAGTGCATAACCCTGCATTTTTTTGCATTGAATTTCAAAGCCACTTCTCAGACCACTTGCTGAGTGGTCTAGGTCTGTTTGGAGGGATCTGGCATTTCAGATGTTATTTGCGGTATATTTTACTGTCATGAGAAAATATCATCATTTTGCACTTGACTATGCGGAGCTCGTTCAAATATATGAGGAATAATGTGGGTCCCAGGACTGAACCTTGGGGTACGCCGCTGTTAGTTACTGACGGAACGCGTGCAATACAGCGGAGCGTTAGTTATTGACGGAACGCCTGCAGCACAGCGGAGCGTTAGTTACTGACGGAACGCCTGCAGCACAGCGGAGCGTTAGTTACTGACGGAACGCCTGCAGCACAGGCGAGCGTTACTTACTGACGGAACGCCTGCAGCACAGCGGAGCGTTAGTTACTGACGGAACGCCTGCGGCACAGCGGAGCGTTAGTTACTGACGGAACGCCTGCAGTACAGCAGAGCGTTAGTTACTGACGGAACACGGAGCACGCCTGCAGCACAGCGGAGTGTTAGTTACTAACGGAACACGGAGCACGCCTGCAGCACAGCGGAGCATTAGTTACTGACGGAACGCCTGCAGCACAGTGGAGCGTTAGTTACTGACGGAACGCCTGCAGCACAGCGGAGCGTCAGCTACTGACAGAACGCCTGCAGTACAGCGGAGCGTTAGTTACTGACGGAACACGGAGCACGCCTGCAGCACAGCGGAGTGTTAGTACTGACGGAACGCGTGCAATACAGCGGAGCGTTGGTTACTGACGGAACGCCTGCAGTACAGCGGAGCGTTAGTTACTGACGGAACGCCTGCAGCACAGTGGAGCGTTAGTTACTGACGGAACGCCTGCAGCACAGCGGAGCGTCAGCTACTGACAGAACGCCTGCAGTACAGCGGAGCGTTAGTTACTGACGGAACACGGAGCACGCCTGCAGCACAGCGGAGTGTTAGTACTGACGGGACGCGTGCAATACAGCGGAGCGTTAGTTACTGACGGAACGCCTGCAGAACAGCGGAGCGTTAGTTACTGACGGAACGCCTGCAGTACAGCGGAGCGTTAGTTACTGACGGAACGCCTGCAGTACAGCGGAGCGTTAGTTACTGACGGAACGCCTGCAGCACAGCGGAGCGTCAGCTACTGACAGAACGCCTGCAGCACAGCGAAGCGTTAGTTACTGACGGAACACGGAGCACGCCTGCAGCACAGTGGAGCGTTAGCTACTGACGGAACACCTGCAGCACAGCGGAGCGTTAGTTACTGACGGAACGCCTGCAGGGCATAGCGGAGTGTTAGTTACTGACAGAGCACAGAGCACGCCTACGGCACAGCGGAGCGTTAGTTACTGACGGAACGCCTGCAGTACAGTGGGGCGTTAGTAACTGACGGAACACAGAGCACGCCTGCAGCACAGCGGAGCGTTAGTTACTGACGGAACACGGAGCAAGCTTGCAGCACAGCGGAGCGTTAGTTACTGACGGAACGCCTGCAGCACAGCGGAGCGTTAGTTACAGACGGAACACTGATCACGCCTGCAGCACAGCGGAGCGTTAGTTACTGACGGAACGCCTGCAGCACAGCACAGCGTTAGTTACTGACGGAACGCCTGCAGCACAGCGGAGCGTTAGTTACTGACGGAACGCCTGCAGTACAGCGGAACGTTAGCTACTGACGGAACGCCTGCAGCACAGTGGAGCGTTAGTTACTGACGGAACGCCTGCAGCACAGTGGAGCGTTAGTTACTGACGGAACGCCTGCAGGGCACAGCGGAGTGCTAGTTACTGACGGAACACTAAGCACGCCTGCAGCACAGCGGAAGCGTTAGTTACTGACGGAAACCTGGGCGTGTATGCCATTGGGAATATACTTGGAATAAATGAAAACGGCAAGGCATTGCTCGCTAGGAAACACATTTCGGGCCCGCTTTACCTGGCCGGCTTGCATGGCTTGCACAACCAGAAAAAAACAGAAAAATGAAGCTCAAATGATTAACATGTATTCAATGACCAGAGCAAAACGGACCAGATACGGACTCAACGCTAGAAAGCAGCTAATGATCACAGAAGCTGGTCAGACCTCTCCACACCGCACTAGCTCTCGTGCACATTCACCCTCAACCCACCAGACATGAAGATGTCGAACAAGTGCTGGAGACCACCGCACTCGATGAACTTTTGTCGCCACTCCTGTTTCTGCTGACCAGGCTCCGGCTGAGATTCGTCCTAAAACCAAAGACATCTCAATGTCACCATAAATACACCCTCTTCTTTGCAGCCCCCTGACGGTCACAGAGAGCAATCGAACATCGGACGAGAGTCAGGACACAGCTAACCTCTGTGTATCCATTTAAGGCGCAGCCCAGTATAGCTGCTGGCTTTGGTAATTTTGTTAAGCTTTGAGTCACCACATTACATCACCTCTGACGAACACAAGCGACACCTGACGTGCGCTATACAAATAAAAAAGTAGGAAGAGACAGGCCTGAATTATCCATCATTCATGCGTCCCGAATCCACACAATCTGAGCAATTAATGATGACGGCGGTTCAACATAAATCATGAACCACAATAATTTTCGTTAAAATAACCATGGAAGTATCACATTATTTCCAGTCCTTCTGGCAGCCAAGATATTAAGTCCGAAATAACACAGGTCTTCCCAAGCCCCTAAACAAACTCCAACGAAACCAAAGCCAGTCAATCCCCCACCATAAGCTAAGCCTTCGGCGAAATCCTTTGCCAATCGCGTTCATCCCTACACCCCCACTGCACCGCACCGTGGTGGTGACGCGGCTGTTGCAGAGGCTGGCCACCAGGTAGAGCGAGTACATGAGCTTCTGCGGGATGAGCGGGTCCAGCAGACGCTGCAGCTGCGCCGGCGTCAGCGAGCTGAGGTCGCCGAAGCCGTCGCGCAGCTGAGGCGAGGTTGGCAGCACCATCAGGATGTCCCAGACGCGGCGGGACAGCACCTGCGCCTTGGTGTGAGGCGCTCCGTTCTGGAGGGAGACAGAGGACAGTCCGAGGTGTCAGTGGCCGGTGGTGGATGGATGATCGATGATGATGATTAGGGTTTTAGGGCACTAATCATCATCATGATGGATGATCGCTGCGTTTGTCAAAGCGGATGCGTTTGCTTCGTTTTTAATAATCAGCACATTTCCCCAAACAATTTACTGAATTTCGGCGTTTCATGGTCAAATTTTACAGTGCAGCGGCGGCCTATACTGCATTTCATTCATTTATTCATGATACACATCTTCAAAAATTGTATAAAAAAGGAAGAAGAGCCGGAAGTCCTTGCGCAATAATCGCCATCACCGGCTGACAGATCCAAAATTTGCAAATAGCAGACGTTTTCCTGAATGAAAGCACACGATGTGACAATATCGAAATATTTCCTGCTCTGCTGGGACTGAACGCCCGCACGCAGCAGCCCACCTGAGCCCGAAGAGCAGACAGCTTGTGCATGAGCTGCAGCAGCTGCGTGAAGTGTTTCTCCTCCAGCAGCAGCATCATGGGGCTGCTGTCCCGCTGTGGGACACCGTCGCCGGCCGGGCCCGACAGGTGTCTCTGAGGTCGCGCCACGCCCACCGAAATAAACACCAGCTGCCGAGCAGGGAGAATGTTAGAGGGAACCAGCTGCTGGAGAGGCAGGGTTAGAAGGCACTGGCTGCTCAGGAAGGAGAGCGTTGGAAGACACCGAAGAGGGGTAGAGATGAACATATAATGTGGGAGGCTGCTGCCGTCGGCGAGAGTGGGGTCGGGTTTGAAGACCACGCAGGCATTAGTGGTTTCAAGTCCAGTGTGTGCCAACACTGAGACCCTCACACATCTCGTGTTGCTAACTCGTAACCTAGAGTTCCACCACTACAGCGGTCCGCACACGACGCCTTCCCGTATAAACAGTATCATGTTTATAGAGACAACGCCCACCTACATTATCCGAACACCACCACAGGTTATAACCTCACTCCAGGCGATAGCCACGCACCAACTTTGCCTTCTCCTCCGCTGCCGTCCGGCCGGCGCGTCCCGACCCGGCGGCTCTCACCCTCACCTGCATGTCCTTGAAGCCGACGTCGCTTAGCTGCTTCTCGTCGTAGTCCGTGGTCAGTTCAGTTCCCTGAGAAATGATCCGCAGTTGGGAGAGATCGGCCGGGGCCGGCAGACCGTCCCCCGCTGGACCAAGCCGGTGCCGCACCCCCTGCCAGTAGGAGTGTACCTGCCGCACGGAGTTCAGGTCAGGGTCAGGTGCCGGAGCAGGGAGGGGGTAGAGACAGACCGGGCCAAGCCGGTGCCGCGCCCCCTGCCAGTAGGAGTGTACCTGCCGCACGGAGTTCAGGTCAGGGTCAGAGGCGGGGGAGGGGGGATAGAGAGGCAGACCGGGCCCAGGCGGTGCCGCACCCCCTGCCAGTAGGAGTGTACCTGCCGCACGGAGTTCAGGTCAGGGTCAGAGGCGGGGGAGGGGGGATAGAGAGGCAGACCGGGCCCAGACGGTGCCGCACCCCCTGCCAGTAGGAGTGTACCTGCCGTACGGAGTTCAGGTCAGGGTCAGAGGCGGGGAGGGGGATAGAGAGGCAGACCGGGCCCAGGCGGTGCCGCACCCCTGCCAGTAGGAGTGTACCTGCCGTACGGAGTTCAGGTCAGGGTCAGAGGCGGGGGAGGGGGATAGAGAGGCAGACCGGGCCCAGGCGGTGCCGCACCCCTGCCAGTAGGAGTGTACCTGCCGCACGGAGGTCAGGTCAGGGTCAGAAGGGGGTGGGTAGAGAGGCAGACCGGGCCCAGGCGGTGCCGTACCCCCTGCCAGTAGGAGTGTACCTGCCGTACGGAGTTCAGGTCAGGGTCAGAAGCGGGGAGGGGGATAGAGAGGCAGACCGGGCCCAGGCGGTGCCGTACCCCCTGCCAGTAGGAGTGTACCTGCCGCACGGAGGTCAGGTCAGGGTCAGAAGGGGGTGGGTAGAGAGGCAGACCGGGCCCAGGCGGTGCCGTACCCCTGCCAGTAGGAGTGTACCTGCCGTACGGAGTTCAGGTCAGGGTCAGAAGGGGGTGGGTAGAGAGGCAGACCGGGCCCAGGCGGTGCCGCACCCCCTGCCAGTAGGAGTGTACCTGCCGCACGGAGGTCAGGTCCAGCTTAATTAGGCAGCAGAGGGGAGAGGGAAGGGACGATGATTCGGAAACTGTAAGAAAAGGAAAAGGATCTCGATTTGGAACGCAAAAGGTAATGGAAACAATTGATAAAAATTGAAGTGGAACAACTAATTTCACAGATAAATTGGGCAATAGCATTTGTGATCTAACCTGCGAAGAACACGCGACTAGTTTCATACTGACCAATAACACGGGTCACTATATCGGCACCGCTGTCGCAGCAGCACAGCGCGGCCAGCGTGGTTACCAAACATCCCACCAGCACCACCTGGCCACTGTGGTTACCTAACACCCCACTAGCACAGCGCGGCCAGCGTGGTTACCTAACACCCCACCAGCACCACCTGGCCAGCGTGGTTACCTCAGCACGCAGGTTGACCCGGCCAGCGTGGTTACCTCAGCACGCAGGTCGGCCACGTAGCAGTTGGGCGCCAGGGTGACGAGCTTCTTCTCGGAGCTGCCGGCTGGCTGCAGCAGCACCCGCAGCGGCGAGGACATCTCACCCACCAGCTGAGCGTGCGATACCACCGGGTGACCTTCGAGCTGCCAGCAGCGTACGTAGTACGCGTACCTGCAGAGGATCCGGTGGTGGTGTGAGGGCAGGGGCAGCGACTTGGTGGGTTGTCAGGGAAAATGGGGGAGGAGACGGTTACAACACTAGGCGTCAGAGCTGTGCTTTACGTGTTTGCTCCACTGACAATAAATAAAGTTATAACAAGACGAGGATCGGGGATACATTTCACCCCATGGAAATAAGGCAATAACCACGCTTTATACGTGACTGACATCAAATGTTCCGCTTTTCTCACCGCAATGAGATTCCATCACATTCTTCTTGCAACAATCAGACGCGTTACTTATGGTACACAATATATGACAGGAGTCGTATAGAACATAATATAAGTATTTCTAGATATATATCTATCAGAAAGCAACACACATTGCTGCATCAATATCTCCCCAATTACTATGCCTATCCATCTACGTGAACTCATCCTTCCTACAGAAGCAGCGGTCCAGCCCTGGTGTTCGGTCGTACCGTTTCTTGTAGGTCTGCAGGTGAGTTTTGAGCAGCACCAGTCCCCGCTGGATGCGCAGCAGCGAGCTCTCGTCCTCGCCGCCCAGGTCCTCGCCGGCGGCGCCCAGCTCCGACATGCAGCGGTGCACGAACTGGCGCTCCCGGCTCTCCCGGCCGCTCACGTAGCACGAGTTCAGGTACTGAATGGCCGCCAGCGACACGTCTGCAGGAGAGGCGAGAGTGAGAGCGGACAGTGAGGGGTGAGAGATGACAGAGTAGACGTACTGGACGGCCACCAGCGACACGTCTGTGTGAGAGGGGAGAGTGAGAGCGGACAGTGAGGGGTGAGAGATGGACAGAGTAGACATACTGGTTGGCCGCCAGCGACACGTCTGTGTGAGAGGGGAGAGTGAGGGGTGAGAGATGGACAGAGTAGACATACTGGTTGGCCGCCAGCGACTCGTCTGTGTGAGAGGGGAGAGTGAGGGGTGAGAGATGGACAGAGTAGACATACTGGTTGGCCGCCAGCGACACGTCTGCAGGAGAGGGGAGAGTGAGAGCGGACAGTGAGGGGTGAGAGATGGATAAATTAGACAGATACTGGATGGCCGCTAGTGATACATCTGTGCAAGAGGGGAGAAGTCAAGGCGGGCATATGTACTGTGGGGGGGATGGGCAGAAAGAACTCAGTGGGAGCTACAGCTTTGCTATTTTAAGGAATACATATATTTTCCTGGAGAGGGGCCAAATTCCATGCATAAAAACCAAAATTTGAACAGTAATTGTCATCTCATTAGCATAGGCTAATGATCCAGCCTGGCTTGAAAATATGATCCCTTCTCATCGCGTCATATATCAATTACCCTTCTCCTCCAACACACAACTCACGTCTCTCCCCCTCTAGGCTAGCAGAATATTCCTCACTCTCGTCCCGCCGCCCTTCTCTACACCGTGCCGTCCTTCTCCACACCGTGGTCTCCGCCTGCCTCACCCGTGTTGTTGGCTCTGAGAGCTATCTTCCACAGCTGGTCCATGCCCACGGCCTCGGTGTCGGCCAGCGAGGCGCCGGCCAGCCGCAGCAGCTGGTACAACTGCTGGTACAGGTTCAGCGCCGTCATCCCGATCTGAGCCGGATCCAGCGACGGCAGCTTCTCCGTCAACAGGTACCTGGCAGGTACACCGCGTGTCAGCAGGTACTTGACAGGTATACGGAGTGTCAGCAGGTACCTGGCAAGTACACAAGGTCAGCAAGTACCTGACAGGTACACAGGGTGGGTCAGCAGGTACCTGGCAGGTACACGGGAAGGGTCAGGAGATACCTGACAGGTACACAAGGTCAGCAAGTACTTGACAGGTACACAGGGAGGGTCAGCAAGTACCTGACAGGTACACAGGGTGGGTCAGCAGGTACCTGGTCGGTACACGGGAAGGGTCGGGAGATACCTGGCAGGTACACAAGATCAGCAAGTACCTGACAGGTACACAGGGAGGGTCAGCAGATACCTGGTCGGTACACGGGAAGGGTCAGGAGATGCCTGGCAGGTACACAAGGTCAGCAAGTACTTGACAGGTACACAGGGAGGGTCAGCAAGTACCTGACAGGTACACAGGGTGGGTCAGCAGGTACCTGGTCGGTACACGGGAAGGGTCAGGAGATACCTGGCAGGTACACAAGGTCAGCAAGTACCTGACAGGTACACAGGGGAGGGTCAGCAGGTACCTGACAGGTACACAGGGAGAGTCAGCAGGTACCTGGTCGGTACACGGGAAGGGTCAGGAGATACCTGGCAGGTACACAGGGAGAGTCAACAGGTACCTGGTCGGTACACGGGAAGGGTCAGGAGATACCTGGCAGGTACACAAGGTCAGCAAGTACCTGACAGGTACACGGGAAGGGTCAGCAGGTACCTGGTCGGTACACGGGAAGGGTCAGCAGGTACCTGGCAGGTACACGGGGAGAGTCAGTATAAACTGGCGAGGTGTAGAAGGGGGAGAAGAGACAGAAAGTACTTGCGAGGTATGGCGAAGGGGGTGAACCGGTAAGGTATGGGGAGAAGGGAGAAGTCAGTAAGTACCTTCGGGTTATGGGTGACATCGGCAGGTACCTGAGAGGTACGGAGGAGTAAGCACTGGTAACTTACGGTGTCGGACAGAGCAAGGGAAGGAATCGGCACGTCACCTGGATTCACATCAGCGAAGCAACAGCTGTAAGGCTCACTGGCACGAATATCGGGGATACCACGAATATAATCAGGGATTTTTTAAAATATAATCAGGGATACCACGAAGCACATGGCTCGCACAAGCTGGGTCAACTAGGAGGGGCTTCAGTTGACAACCAGGCAGACGAGAAACTTCACAACAGAGAGCAGAGAAGAACACTCAGTGGAAGTATAGCGATAAAGCACACACTTTAACCCGCGCCCCACCGGGGGTCCGGCGCCACCTTCGCCCCACCGAGGGGGCCATCGATGGCCCCCTCTAACTCCGAAAATATGGGCGTTAGCGCAAATCTGCAAAGTGCAATAGAAAGCTCGCGTGAATTCAGTAAGAAATTACTTCGCATGTTTTAGTGCTCAGGTCAATGGTTTGACCTCCAGAGGTCAAATTAGGTCAAGATCGGCTATTTTCACTCAAATATGCAATGATTAAGCAAACTGGGCATAACTCTTATGTCATTAGAGCTATTGAGGCCTGGTAAAGTACATTTGATAGCAAATTGCCAGTACTTTTTCCGTTATGTGGAACGTAAAGACCTCCCGCCAGTGGTTTGACCGCCAGAGGTCACCTCGTGACCTAATATGACCTGAGGTCACGAAAGGTCAAAAAGTGACCTTGCCGTATATCAAATGAAAGCCAGTGACAAGACAAACACGATGGTGTTTGTTTCACCGCTCTAGCTCAATTAGGTCAAAAGTTATTGTCAAAATACTGTTTTTGACCTCTGGTGACCTTGGATGACCTTGGAAAAGTCAAAGGACAAATATGACCCCTGGGATCCGTGAAAGGGTGTCCAAAAACGTTGTTCTGAGCAGTCTGAGTATTTGCAATCATTTTTGTGGCTTATATCATGAAATAGCTTTTCCCCATGCTTTTCCAATGGGAGAGGTCGCCTCGTGACCTGACCTCAGGGCACGAAATCGAAAAAATCCCGGATATACACCTTGTAGACCCTGGAGGGGTCATGAAGTGTAGGAAGTTTCAAATCGATCGACTTTGAAATGTAGCTCTTACAGAGCTCTAAAGGTGAAGTGAGGTGACCTTGGTTGACCTCGTCTGGTGACCTGACCTTGGGTGACCCGGGGTAAAAAATTTCAGGGATGATGGGAAAATGATGCAGTGAGAGGTAGAGCCCTCAACCGCGGTGCTGCGCCTCGTCGTTTTTCTGCTATCCCGGAAAAACCTTAGGGGGGCCATCGATGGCCCCCGGTGGGGCGAGGGTTAAGAGACATCCCGTATCAAGCGCCGTTACCGGAGGTACCTGACCCGGTGCCGACACCAGAGAGGCAGCCTCACCTCAGCGAGTCCATGCCGAGCGCGTGCTGGTCCTTGCCGCGCACCTGCGACAGCATCCAGGAGAAGAGGTCGTCCGAGTACTGGCGGTCGTGCGCCAGACAGGTCCACAGCGTGTCCACCTGCTCCACACTCAGCCTGCCGGAGACGAGCCGGCGGTGAAGGGCGGCGCGCCGGGACTGGACAGCTGCTGCTGTACACACGCACACCGGCTGTCCGCAAAGGTCTGAGCTAGCATCATTACCGCATATCTCCTTGGAACGATACATAAAGGCAATCAATTTGTTTAAAGCACCGATCTAGTTTCCACTTTTCTGCCTCAAATAAGGGTCCAGACATCTTCCTACCACGTCAGCCCAACGCACTAGACCCAGCACTGACCGAAAGTGTTCAGGCGAGCCCAGCGAGCAGAAGACAGTGCAGAGGAAGTGCAGGCGGACCTGCACCTCAGCCTGCCGGTTGGCGTCGGAGCCGTCGCTCTTGGCAGCCCACTGACGCAGACTGTTGAAGAAGTGTTGCATCATGTTGTGCTCCCGCTCCGCCCACAGCGTGATCTGCCGGCGTTTCCCACGGTCAGCTCCGGTCTGGGATGGCATGTACTGCGTCAAGTTGTACCACACTGATACAGGGCTCACCCACTCTCGTGTCATCTTACGTGGTACAGCAAGCAGATGAGGCTGGAATTGACAAACTCATGCTACCAAGATCGGCGTTATGACAGTAGACCGCACCGATGCCTGCAAAGGTCAATGAAGAAGTAATGTGGAATAAATACAGCGACTATCTAAGCTTGCCGATCATATTCATCCTCACTTAAGATCCTATTCCAGATTTTAGGTAAAAAGATAACCTTCCGTCATTTCCACGGACATTGGCATTGTTCAGTGTTCACTGCACGAAAGAGCAGTGAGCACTGAACGCCAGCGGGGGCGGCACATGTTGCCGCCGAACGCTGAGGTGTTCGAAGCAATGAACACATGCCTTGCCATTTTTTCACCAACAAACTCTGCCACATCTCGTTTCCTCTCTCCAAACAGTCACTAATCCAAGCCCTTTGGCTATACTTTCGAATGAAGGAAGGAGTGGATGAAAGAACGAAGGAATGAACGAGCACACCTTTCCAGCCCGGTCACCTGGTGGGTGTCGAGACCGCGGAACTGCTGGAACGAGGCGAACAGCTTGGGCAGCATCCTCAGCGAGACCAGCACCGAGCGTCCGTCAGCCAGCTTCTGCAGACAGCCCTCGATGAACTTCTTGCGGATGGTGCGGTCCGAGTTGTAGCAGAGCAGGTTGGACAGGATCTTCTCACACTCGGCCGCCATTCCATCGCTCAGCTCGCCCTGTGTCGCAGGTGGTGGGTGTGAGGGTGAACCCGCAGGTCAACAGGGGCATCGTCGCACCGACAGTGGCAAATCACAGAAAAGCATAAACAACACTGTCTGCTCTCAAAACTAGAGGGGACGGCCCATCAGATTCATTACTCATTTATTTATTTATCTATTTATTTTACTTCTTCAGGACACTCCACAATAGACATGTGGCTATTCTTAGCCTGGCATTAATCATTTCATAACACGGCCCATGTACAAAAGACAATAATAATCGACACTATTAAAGAATAAGATACACTTTGGTTCAATAATCGGCGCAAAAAAAACAATTCGATACCACACATCTTGCAGTTCGCATCCGGCGGAACTAACTCTTGAAGCCAGCTATCCGCAGTTCAGTGCGATTCGGCGGCTGAGCATTATACAACATGGGGGAACAATATATGCTTAGGGGAGAACAACTCCCATCCCCCCCGCTTTGAAAACCGTGGGCGTAGCCAAACGCCGATCGGACAGCGACTCGTTAACACCACAGGACCGCCACGGTATGGTGAACCCTCTGCAGGCGGCACGGTCACTTGGTGGACACAACGGATCCTAACCGGACCCTCTAGCGGAGAAACGGCCCCACTTGCAGAGAAACAGCGCGCAGTTAGAGCAGGTTTCGATCCCACCGAGACCACACCCCCCCTCCCGAGGCGCATGCATCCGCCGCCAGGCCTAAAGTCCATGGGAAGGCGGGGCTTAAAGAACATATCTGTACGCTCTAAAGGTAACAAGCTGACTAAGCGTTTTTGGCGTACAATATTGGTTCTGAGAGAAAATAAATATGGGGCCGGGAATTCCTTTAAGGTGAAATAATCAAAATTCGTCAATGTATTCATGACAAGGCAAAATATTTGTTCCCCAATGAGTAAAGCGGGCCGCAGGAGCAATTCAAGAATCTATGAAAATTAGCAGCCATGGATTGTTCTTGAATATTTGGCAGTGCAAAAAAACATGGTTTCGGCCAGAACAATATACCCTACCAAGGCTCGATTCGCCACTTTGCACTTTGAAGAGGCGGGAAGTACTCTACACTATATATTATTGTATATTCAATATCGTTACGCTCATTCAGCCCTTTTACAGAAAATAGGGCAATGCCTTTCCAAATGTCCAGTACGTAGAACAATTTCAGAAGGCAACAGAAAATACTTATATAAGCTAATTCCACAGTCCGTGGGTGCCCTGAGACCCGCCGCGTATTCCCAGCTCAGTTAGAATTGTCCTTCAGCTGGTATTTGTTGTCTATATCGACATAGAGAACACATTACATTGGTCACACGGGTCCTCAGGTGTGCAAGGCCACTCGCCATCCAGAAAATGTAAAAGAACGCAAACAATACGCTACGGCCCACAGCGGGGACAGTTATTCCCCTGCACTAACAGTAGCCCATTTGTTTGCTCACTCATTGAGCTCCTTTTGTAAAGTATCACAGGCTATAACTTGTTTAGATGTGATAGGTTGTGAGGTGATTTATTGGGGCTTTGAAGCGCCCCAGTCGGTTGGCGTGCACGCAGCTCCGAGCTAGCACGGGGTGGCGGGTTCAAACTCACACAAAAACTGACTTTGTTGCACGCGATAGCGCCGCCAAATAATCCTTAGCTTAGCTGTACTCCTTCGAATCCATCAGTATTAGACATTGGTGTTTCGCTCAACGCCACAACAAATTACTCGCCTATTTAGTGTTGTGACATGTATCATTAAGGAGGCGAATGGCCAGGACTGGGAAATTAATGAGCCGGTCCTATCCCTAGCTTAAGACATGCCGCTTATGTCAAACCTGTGCAGAAAAGCTAATACGATGTGTAACGGAAAGGAGGTCCCATTACAGATGCACCTTTTTTCGTTTAGGCATCAGTATGTCAAACCCATCAAACGAGTTCACCAATTTATCACCTTATAGTACCACAACCGGAGCCAATACCACAATTCAGGCCATGTTTGTTTTTCACTTAAATGACCTCGGTGATCGAGGCCAATCCAAACACGAGCGGCGATGATGATTGTTACCGTTCCTGCACGCGAATGCTGCCTGTGCGTTCGTTATTAGCTAGTTATCGATCATACGAACTTATTTTGCAAAAGGAAGATTGGCTCTGAGCTCCCAAGGGTTTATCATAGTATGTGGTGGGAGTCACTGTTTTTAGCAACCGTGTGGCAACCAGAAGTCTTTATAAATCATGCTAGTTTTCTAGTTAGATAAGTTGGCTTGATCGACTGACCACTCAGGCTGGGGGCAGGTGAAGATACCACTGACTGTCAGTGGGTGCTGGTTTGCTGTTCATATCCCACATAGCGCCGCGCTTTACGACAGTCGTGTGCCACAGCATCCCAAGCAGCCCTAACGCCACAGGAAAACAAATTCGCTATGCAGTGTGCCGTCGCATATTGCTACTGTTCACTGCGTCTGTGGATACTTTTGACTACGCTCGGTAGGGGCTGGGCATGTTCGGAGACTGCTATGAAATATGGCATGCCATCGTTTGAGAGTGTACAAGAGTTCTCTTTTCCTTACCCCTCTTACGATGGCTTGTGCATTTGCTGCGGTCTCTGCTCCCAGCGCGCCGACTGCGCAAGCTTCAGCTATCTGGCCCCCTGGCTAAGGTGTGAGCTTTTTTGATCGAGTAGCTGGCTACGATAACTTTGTGCCTACCAAAAAAGCGAGAGGCAGTATTTCGTTCTGCCGGGCAAGTCCAGACACCACCAGTTTTGCCGCGAGGACTTGGACTGTGTGGAAGAGGGTGACTTCTGCCGCGGTCGCGTGTGCACAAACCTGACAGGTGTCAGCTGCCGTGTCATCAGCGACCACTTCCGTGCTTCTGATGCATACGATAGAGGCAGTATGGACCTGTACGGCTGGCTCGACAACAAACTTGTAACACTCAACTGCAACATGGACGCCACATTACGCGGAGCGACACGCATTATGAAGATCAAGAAGAAGCTGGCCTTTGACGACGAGACGCTATGGAGCTGCGATTGGTGTCCCGGTGGTCAGTCCGAAAAATATTCAGTTCTAAACTTGGCCGAAAACATACGCATGCTTCGCACCGAGCCGACGTATGAGCTGATCATGAGATGCATCGACCTGCAAATTAATCTTGCGGTCAATCGTAGCGAGCCTGTGATCGGAACAGCTCCCCGGCCCGACGCAGCCACGGTGACCTTCGTGCGGCCCAAGGCTGGGTTTAGCTGGAGGGTGAGCGCGCCCTACGTTCCAAGTACGCACGGCAACACACTGTTGTCAATCGCCGACACCGACAATCCGCACACACGACGGGGCGATCTAGTCCGCAGAGATGGCTTCCTTTCCTCTTCGTTAGGCTGTTCGGCATTAATAAACATTTACCTGCGCGAATAGAACATCCCCAACGAATAGAACATCCGCAACCGGACGGGCCCGCTCTCCTGCGCCGACTGTGCAAGTCACCGTGCATAATAAAATCGGGGAAACAGCAAAGGGTTCACATCAAAGGCCATCAAAGGTCAACTAGTCTCAGCAACAATATGTTTTAACTAAGCCGCCAAAGGCACTACTCTTCGGCTGGAAAGTGCTCCATGTACAGAGAGTGACTGTGCCAAGCGTACTCACAGGTCAAAATCAAAGTACTTTGTGACCTTTACATGGCGCTGTCGTTTTGCAATGTTCCCTAGCTTTGTGGCCAGCGTAGTCATAAGTGGTTGAGGATGATTGAGGTTGGTGCTCCACTATAAATACGGCTACGGTACAGTCAGGACACGTACGGTTACAGTTACTTATAGATATGGTGACACCAGTGAGAATTGTGCTACAAATGGTGTGACTCGCCAAACCTGACGCTGAAAGGATTACAACACCGGCTGTACGGTGTAATCAACGCAAATGCAGTATGATAATGCACCCTGTGTGCACAACCTCACAAGGCAGCCTTGATGAAAGTAACATCCTAGTCTCAGCCGTCTCAGTGTTCCAAGTAAAGTCCGGGAGCCGGTAAGCTGGGTGGGACGAGCCTGAGGATGACTCAGTGGTTTTGGGCACCTCGTTACTGGGACAACTGGGACGGCTGAAGTGCCGCTGAGTATCTTGTATAGTTAAGGCGAGCGTTGAAGACTGGATAATTTCAACGGCTCTTGTGGTGTTAAAGCCGACAATTACAGGTTCGTGTGCTGGATTTCAATAAAAACATTAAAAATCGGCGTCTACCGCTTTTTTCTACAGCTTCGGTATCGCCAGCAGGGTGCCATACCTAAACCGGCGTGCACGATCCATATCGCGGACGCGGTTTGCTCGAGGAGCTCAGCCTTCAGTTTGTAATGGATGTCCTTTGGAGCCCAGGGATGGCCATCGTTTAAAACTGAGCAGCCACTGTTGCTTCTTCCATGTTCTTTCAGTCTATTCATCGGTGTTGTGGTAAATATCGGATGCTACCAGTGAACGGTTCTGCATAGCGGCAGTATGAAAAAAATATAGTACATCACTTGCAAAACACGGTCGTGATAGTTCCTGAGGATTGGGAAAGGGTAATTCTCAAAATTACCTGATTGGCAAACAAATCCGTTCCCCTCCTTTAACTGGACGCTGGATCAGTTGTGAGGCCACGATGCAAACTCAGCAGGTATAGCAACCCTAAAATGATTACAGCCGGTTTCACTTCTATAAGCTAGCCCAGAGCCGGTGCAGCGGCTCTAAATCCTGATTACTTGGAAGCGGCTTGCTTCCGTCGGCAGCATTTACTGCTTTGTGGGTGTTACTACGGCTTGCCAACATAGATAAGTAAATACACGACGGGGAAGGGTTGTGTGCCGGAAATAAACTAGCCCTTCGGTGGTAATAAACTAAAAGCATTTAAAAATGAGGTCGGGGTGCCATCCGGACCAGAAGGCGCCACTTTTGGACGACAAAATGTATCAGGTTGACATCAAATCCTATTGTGGGGGCGCCGACACCCGCATCTTGTTGGGCAGAGGGAGGGAGGAGGGACAGGAAGTAACATTTCACGCGGCGCTATTGACATTTCAGAGGGCACCGCGACCCTTTCAGCAAGGGGAACGAAAGTCGATGGGTCCAAGTGCCCCCACTTCCACCCCCTGGATCCACCTGTGCACCGATGATGGATATTACAAGGCTCAGCCAAAGTGAGTCTCAGCAGAGTATTCGGCAGGTTTTTAACTGCTTTAGTTGGAAAGAGCTCGCAGGGATCTGCTGCTAACGAGATTGCGTGCTGGAGCCCTTTGGATCCCAATCTAAGATTTCGAGGCGACTCTGTGACGATAGGATTTATACTCAGGCTACAATGGCGGGAACGAGTCATTCTCCTGTCTAAATGCCACGCAGATAGCGGACTCCTCGAAATCTATTCCTTGGCCACCTGCTCACTAATCATAAAAACACACAATGAGCGCCTTGATGTTCAGCTTTCAGTAGAGAGATGGGTTGGCAAGTTTTGATGATTCACACTTCAATGCATCAATGTAGGTATACTTCAGAACATCCTCATACGGGAGAGGTTTTTCATATGTCATCGTCAAATGGGTGCAGGAGATTAAAAAAAATGATAAAGCGTACCGTAAAACCGAGCAACTTTGTACCACTTTTTCGGTTTTCCGTTAATAACTTTGGTGTTTACAAATGGATGAGCTTGGATCTTTGCAGGCAAGAAGTTTAGTCCTTCTGCTATCACTTGCACGATAATTTAGAAATGTTGGCCTCAGTGCCAATTTTTGTTTTTTGTCAAAGAAGTGGTCAAAGTTGTACCAATGTTTTTCAACTTTGTACCAGCCTCTTGGATTCTGATTTATTCATTTACAAACAAAACTTGGGACTGATAGAAACATCTTCAGTCCACAGAAAGTGTTGTAAAAATGTTTCAGTATTTTAGAGCGTGCATTTGACTAAATTTCCCTTTCCAGGAATTGAAAAACAAAAATGGCCCTTCCATGGTATCAACTCAGGAATATCAATTCCCACAAAAATTTTCATCACTGATCTACTATGCCACTTCCACTTCTTTGTCATCGCCAATCCTTTTCATCTCAACCTCCAGTCCTTGTCCTGGTATTTCCGCCCCCCCACCACTTTACGTCTGGACTTTGAGCCTCCTGCTATCTCAGCATGACAGCGTTACAAATCCCAGGGTGCTGGATGGAGAGCGACACCGGTGCAAGCTGAATTTTCTACTGACTTCTGTTATTTTAATCAATTTTCCGCTCGCTTTTTCGTTAGATCTTTTTCAAGCACAGTTCAATAATTCCGTTGTATATGAACTCAACAAAAGTATGCATGGTTGTATGGGAATTTTGATGAAAAAGTTCTTCCTAAATTTAAATAAGGGTTTTGACCAACCTTCACTTCATCAAACTTCTGAACTATCCACTCACCAACTTTAATTTCCAATATGAATTTTACACTCAACAGCCAAGTGCAAATCAATTTGGAAAAACTGCAGCATTAAATCAAAACCTCACAGTCTGAGGGATAGGAGTTATGGATATAAAAAATGAAACAGCATTGTTAGGACTGGACCAGGCATCTGTATTTTATTAGATGATGAAATAAGGAATTTGAAGCCACACAAGAAGTTTGTAAAAAGTTGGAGAGCTAGCTAGAGCCCTGCTACCTCAGCATGAAAGTAGGACTTGGGAGTCTATAGGATAGGAGTCATGGGCCTTGAGAAGGAAATATCATTGTTACGATTGGACTAGGCACCGGTATATTATTAAATGATAAACTAATGACATGGAAGTGATTCAAAAAGGTTGTAAAAGGCTATAGAGCCAGCCAGGATTTTTGTTTGCCATTTGTTTCATATTTTTTGTTTGTTAGTCGAGTGGACCAAAGTTTTAATTTTCTTAGTATGAATATGGTTGCAACATTGACCACCCCACTGGAACAAAATATTGTGAGTGGAACAGGATTAATTTTTTATATGTTTTACTTCATCCCGTGTCCTCCATGCTCACATGGTTCATTTCGTTATACCTCTTACCTGAAATGCCCCATACATTATCCTAGGAAGTTTAGATTTTCGTCATAAAATAAAGTTATTTATGTATAAAGAACCTGCTACTTCCTGTAGCCACTAAAACTATGGCTCTCCTTCTCAGTATGCAGTACACATAGTGGACCATCTTTTCCACCATAAATTTTGGCAGAGTACCCCATCAAAACATTTCCATAAAACTATTTAACATTTTTTGGTGGCGGACCAAAAGTTGCCCCCATGGACCAAAGTTGCTCAGTTTTACGGTAAACAAAACACAAAGTTATTAAAAGGAATGTGTCACCTACTGAGATTTCAACTCCATAGCCAGGTAATAGAGCCTGCTGAGAAACCACTTGATATATATTTCATTTGTCCCAGAATTTAGCGTTCGAAAAAAGAGAAAAAATAAGTAAAAACTAACTCCTATCGACCCATCCTCCCCGGGTGGTCACGTGGTATGAGGTGACATTGAAAGTTACGTATTACTCAGGCCCCACTGAACGTGTAACGCGGACAGTTTTCTTCTTGCGTGGACCTATTTAAAACCTACGTGCCAACATAACTTTGGTACTGGGGATTGTAGGTGCGCATGACATGAATTATCTATTAGTCTCATATATCATATATCAATATCATATCCAATATATCAATATCATATCCCATATATCAGTAGCATATCTCATATATCAATAAAAATAGCAGAAAGTGATCAGTGTTCTTTTGGGTTCCAACAACATCGTTTTTTAGCTAGAAATCTTCAATTGTACTCGGTGTTCATTTGTGGCCTAAATGAACAGATTTATCACGGCACAAAACATTACCAGATGGCACACTAATTTGACGTCGCACCGGTTTGGACTGTTTACCTCTAACAGAGAAAAATTGAATAATACGAAATAATAGGCTTTATTATTTTATATGTTTATATATTTTCAAGAGAAATAAACAAAGTCCATTATTCTCAATAGATTTCCTCTAAAACCTTTCGATTCTGGAACTGCACCCAGGTGCTACATTCCATTAAGATTTAATGCATTGAAAGCAGAACTAGAAAGATAATTGGGCAGTTAACATTCATTTATATATTGATAGTTTAAAGAAACTTATTGTGAGCCCCATCCTAATATGTTCATAAATGCTTGACTTCAAGTAATTCTTGCACAGAAAGTCATCTTGAGCTTGCAACTCAGTCACGCAAATCGGCCAATTTTTAAATAGACCGAACATCTACAGAGAAAAACAAAGCAACATCTGAAACGACGCGACGGTAGTTTCTACGCACTATATCGCTACACAAGAAAAACGGCTAAAAACCATACGGCACCTCGGCACCGTCCAAAAGCTAGACAGTGAGCAGCAGCCCTCTCTCACAGGGCTGTGACAGTAGCAACTCTGTGCAGAGACACGCCCTCAGTTACGGTCCGGTACTCACGATGTTCTCGTCGGTGAGCAGGTCCCAGAGCAGCGTCTTCCCCGGCTGGCAGACGGTCTCGGCGCTGTAGCGGGCGAACAGGTGACTTCCAGCGGCCGGCGGCGCCCGGCGAGCCTTACTCACCAGGGTGGGCGGCACCGCGCCGAACCGGGCCTGCCCACACACCGGTCAGCAGGGTGGGCGGCACCGGGCCTGCCCACACACACGCTGGTCAGCAGAGTGGGCGGCACCGCACCGAACCGGGCCTGCCACACACACACGCCGGTCAGCAGGGTGGGCGGCACCGGGCCTGCCCACACGCACACGCCGGTCAGCAGGCTCACCCCGAACACAACTCGAATTGTGAAAATAGGGAAACAACAATCGATATCGTGTTCTTAAAGATTGAGGTTGTGTTTAGGCAGAAGCAACAGCTATTTATGCTGTAGTTCCGCCTTACCACTAACCCCCAAAATTCCACTCTGGTACCGTAGTAACCGGGTGCCGGTCACCTTACTCCCCCTTCCTTGTTGAGATTAAAAGCGTGACCCTAACTTATACCTCCGTGTATCACTTGTACCTCCTTTTAACCTCCGCCTGGAATGAATTTAACTCTGCTCATTAACTTTCCGGGACGACTAGAAACTAGCGGCGCGCGACACCCCAGCCCTGAACTGCGTATTCCTTCATGTTTCCACACATTTGCTAGACATTTCATGCCAAGGCCATCATAGGCTGGGAACGAGACTGGGTGCCGTGAACATACACTCACGCCCCTCCCGCCCAAATTAAGATGGCAGATTTTCTGAAAAGGATTAAAACATTGACAGAAACTAATTAAGGGCCATTAGGACAAAGGGGCTATAACTCTACCTGCCACCATCATTGGCCTAATTTTACCGGAACGTTTTCAATAATAAGCCCATCAAATCAATTTGATAAATATTCCAACACCATAGGCTCTAAACTTATTCCTAAAGATCAAGCTTAAATATTCGACTGATGAACTCTGAGAAATCGCGTGAGGTAATTCCGGCGATGCAGACCCATCCGCGGGGATGGATGCTATACACCGCCCCTCGGCAGCGTCCTCACCACCTGGTACGCCATGGCGGAGTGCCATGCTGGCGAAGGTGCGGTGTGCGGCAGCTGGCTCTGCGCCTGGATGGCCAGCTGTACCAGCTCCTCTTCGTACACACACTCCTCGCCCTCGATGCCGGCCATGTTCTTCTCCGACTTCACCGACATGCTGGAGCTCGCAGCTGTCCCTCGTCGTCGCCTCATGTCCCTGCTGCTCGAGGGAGGGGAGGTCAGGCCTGGGGGATGGGGGGAACTAAGGCCAACAGCTACACCAGAGTGGGGGATGGAGTAAAGGCCTGAGTGCTCTTAAGACCAGAGATCTTTGGACGAAAAACACCGGCTTAGGTGACAAGTAAACACACCGGCTCGCAAAGTAACAACTTGAGACATAAGAGCTGAGCGATGTCGCCGACCCGGCCAACTACCATGGGGAGATGAGATACTGCTGAGGGCGGGCGGTCAATCTACGAACAAACAGGGGGCGTTCCAGGACAAATCGGCCGACCACCACCTGGATTGTACATAGCATAGGCTCATATCTTCGTTCCAATCTCGTTCATAGGGTTATTCAGCGGCGTAGAATTCAGATTTGAGGAATATGCAGCTCCCTCAAAGCGACGAGGGTTCCCGGAGCTACAGCTTGCTGAAAGTCGTGAAAATCCGTATTTTTAGCAAAACGTATGGGTGGCGTACAATCGTTGTTTTCTGTGTAATCCTTCGTTATAGAAGCTCAATTAAAACGTAATTGTATTTGATATTCTATAATCCAGCTTTAAGAATTTTGTTACAAATATATATTTTAAGTTCTTTTTTGAAATTTGTATTCAAGTTTTTGAAACAATTTTTTTTCTAAGTGTGGCCAGTGATACACCTTAATAACCTACAGGAAAAATGTGTCTCTTGGCCTGTGCTTTCTAATAACATGATAGCTAAATTTTGCGTTCTTCAATTTATTGATGTCTAATCAGCCATAGAGTGACGCCAGGCGCGCAAACATTAACGGCCACCCCGCGCGCCCCAACGATAGTCCGCTGGCAATCAACGGCACGCACGCGTGTGGTGCTCAGCGGAGACTGTGGGTTAGAAGTTTGTTGCCAGGGAAACAGGCATTTACATGAGCACGTTATGGTATTGTCAAAACTTTCACAAGGTAAGGTTGTACCAGTTGCCAAAAAAAATATTTGCTATTCTTTCTTTTTCCTTTATCTTTTCTTTTCGGCTTCAGTAGGTAAGGCCTTCCATGCAGAGCAAAGAACGCACACACATTCGTTATAATGTATTTCGGGCCGAAGCGCGGTTGAATTCATATTATTCAGGTCCTGGGTGGAAGCGAATTCATAGCTAAAGGGCAGTTTTAAGTAAATTTTAACGAATAACAGTTAGCTTTCCCTTAGCATTTGACGACTAAATAACCTAATATATGGCTAACTGCGCACACACAGATTGTCGAACTTGAAACCTATATGGGCTGTTCATATAAATGACGTCCTACACGGGGGAGGTTGCAGGCCGAAAAGAGGCACACCATGGCTATGCCGCTGGAGATCTCTTCTCGATCCAGGGGTTTGGGTGGGTTACGCTTTGGCGCGGCAATACAAGCCCTAATTTAGGTGTAAAAAGTTCCATTTGAAAAATGAAATGAATAACACATTACACATAATTCATGGCTGAAATAGAAAATCGAAGCCGCTAGTTGGAACGTATAAGACAAGGCTGCACAATGTTTTCCTGTTAACCCGACTTTTGCCGGGACCAACGCCAGGAACACGTGGGGTCTTGCCGGGACCAGTCGAGGCCCGCCGGCGCCGGGACTGGCACCAGGACCAAGAATCGAGAAAAGTAAATCCTCTACTCAGCACAATAAGTCCTCTTATCCCGTGGCACTTCTACCACTCCTATGTCGCATTTGCGTGTGAGCACCAACACCGACAGTAGAATGATGGCTTCCGAAACGAAGTAGCCACCTTGAAGCCATGCCTTATCTCCATTTGACACCCAACTGCCCCAGTAACAATGCTTCGCGACTTAATCAGTGGAGGATGTGCTCCCACCTTCATGAGCTGCGACCAAGCTTAGCACAAATGCACAAGTCTCTTTTCAAACATAAATGTATGACTAAATCCAGCATTGATTTTATGGGCAACGTTCAGACTTATGGCGAGGTCGTACACCCTAACACGGAATTAAAACCGTGCATTGATTTGACCATTTTTGAACACGTGTTTTTCTGCTTTTATTTCCCACCTTTAATCTACTGATTGCAATAGTTCATACGCTCCCGAGTCAACCATCTCTGCCCGTCGCTCCTCCACCGGCGGCCCGCGCCGACGACGGCCGGCGCACCGCTGGCGGCTGATCTTTGCGCGCATGACGTCAGTCTTTGGCTAATTAAAGATTGATAAAGTATAGGACGCAAAACTTTTTTGACTTCACTCAAGCCAGAGGAGATATGGGTGCGCATTTTTCTCTATGAACACCTTCTCCAACTGCGTGAATTACTGGGTCACACTCTTAAAAAGTCATTGGAAAAAGTGGTCAAAAATATGTGTACTTTTTTTTGAAATTTCGAATAAAAATCAGATGGTCCAAATTTGGCTGTTGCATGCTCAATCTAATCCTTTGTAAGTTTGAAGTTAAGAAAATGAATGCTAATGATGAATATAATCGTTTTATATCTCCATGTTTCTGACGAAATCGGCGATTTTCACGATTTTCTTCAAGATATAACTCCAAAACCTTACGACTGAGGATAAGAAATAATCCTCAGCTCAGGCTTCTACGCTCCTGCAAACCCAGGTGGACGAAATTGGAGCGAAATCCGAGACTATGCTGGCATGTAGGGGCCTGGTCGACCTGTGCTGGAACGCCCCATAAGCAACTTCCTCTAGGGGAAATAAACACATTGCCCCTGAACGATCAAAGCAGATTGTCCTGCGGAAGACTTGAAGCACACATAAACAATAGGAAATGCACCTATCTGAACCAAGCTGCGAGCTAGGTCAGCGTAGAGATGTAGCCACACAGTTAGCCGTTTGATAGGAAACTAACGCCGCACACCCCGGAAAACGTTCAAGCACAAAGCGCCACTCACATTTGTTGTATTCTTGAACTGTTGCAGCTCGGTCTTCGGGAGACTGGTCTTGAGTTTGTCCTGGAGAGAACGCGTCCAGGTCTAGTCTGGCTGTCCTGGGACGAGATCGAGGGCGAGGGCGGAGGTCTGGCCGGTCCCAGACTCAGGCTGCAACGGCAACGCCAACAGTCAGCGCGACGGCGACTCGGGCACCGCTTCAGGCCGCCGACCATTTTAAACCTTCTCTCTTACATGATGAAAAGCAATTGGTCTACACCGAAACGACACGCAAAAGTGCACTCGTGCAGCAGCAATATGATGCAAACAGTTCCCTCGACGATGGGGAGTTTAGACAGCATCTAGCGTTCCCTATACTACGGAAATTCTACCGGCGTCGTATAACGACCGCACACTCTCCCCAGCCTCCTTCCCCAGCAGCCCCACCTAGCCGAACCAAATACCTACCACTCAAGTCAAAGCTTTCCCTGAGAAGACAATGCATTGAATTACATTCCCTGGTGTCCGCCCCACTTAGGCATTCTCAGTCCCGATACGTACCCCTGCGGTGTCGGCGGGGGCACGGAGCACACGGCGGGCGGGCGGGGCTGGAGTTTCGCGCGACGGGGCCGCGTTACGGCCGCACGCGCTGTTGCCTCGGCGTCCCGGCTCCGGGTCGCCCTCCGGGAGCGGAGCTGTCGTCACTGGACTCCCGGCGCGCTGCCGGGTCAGGGTCAGGTCAAAGGGATTTCTGGTATATTCTGGTACAGTGCAGCAGTTCAAACATAGCTATGCTGACTCAAAAAAGTTCTAGGGCTCGATAGTCTTCCTGGGTGCCGGCGGCAGCAGGCCTCTAGCTCTCAGAGGATATGGCGGGGCAACTGTTGGCCAAAAGCCTTCCAGATCAACCCGCTGTGGCCAAACCCCAAGACCTTTTTGTATCCACAACATCGCACGCTGATAGCACCGCACCCACACTTTGTACTTTCGGGAGTGTATATACTGTGCTACCACACAGCCCCACCACAGCTGAATCACTGGGTGAGACCTGCAGGGGGTCCCCAGCCCCGGGGTAACCACTGACCTGAGCTGACCGGAGGGCCGCCGGATCAGGGGCTGCGGCTTAGGTCCTCCCGGCGCAGGTCTGCATCCGCTTCCCCTCACTGCACCGGACACCACTGACAGACGTCAAACATCGCAGGTGAATAGCCCCGAGGTTACGGTCACCGATTCAGAAAGGGCGAGTCATTACTGCTTCCGTAGCCCGGGAACAGGTAAATGACACCACCCAGGGATGCTAAGAGCGAAGCGCATTCGTTGGTCTGGTGCGAGCGATAAGAAAATCTCGGTAAATAAAATGGCAAGACACACAGATCGGTCCAGATCATAAGTTCAATGGCACACCTGGGCAAAGCAACGATTTGTGAACTGGACAACAGTTTGTTATACCATACACAATTGTGCTGTCCCTTGAGGCTTCCGCCTCCGTATATTAGCAACTAAAAGATGCGGTAACATGTTCAGGGCGACACGATCTCTCCAGCTGTGTGTGGTACCGCCACATCCCACACCACGGCTGCTGACACTGTCGGACTCCACCTGTCGGCGTTGTCTGCCCTCACTGGAAGGGCCACGCCGGCCGGCTGGGACGGACTGGCGAGCAACCTTCGCCTCGGCCACCCTCTCTGCGTGCCCCAAGGGCAGGAGGCAGCTCTGCCTGGGGAGAGGGCGAAGCCATACACCAAATTCCTGCACCTCGGCCATCCCTTAAGGCGGGCCCCAGGGGCAGGAGGGCAGCTCCGCCTGGGGGAGGGCGGGGGTTACATACCACACTCCTGCACCTCGGCCACCCCCTTAAGGCGGGCCCCAGGGGCAGGAGG